>JARJEB010031245.1:0-34870 GCA_030264535.1 Liometoxenus newtonarum
CAGTCCAGACTGGGTATGCGGGAGCGAGCTCTTGAGTGTTTACTCAGCACATTCAGAACGATCAAGACTGTACTCTTGCGAGCGCGCTCCCACATATTCTGAACGCATTTGGTCGCGCCTTGCATCGAGAGCGTATTTCCTGAACGCACTCCTGGTTACTTGCCTAGAATTATTGCTCGGGGATTATTTAGTAATTATAAACGAACTTGAGGCGGTCAAGAATCAAAGATACATAGTACCAGTAAGTAATACTTATATAGGTACTAATATTTTCTGTGCTTAGTATAAATAACTATCGTTATTCGTTATTTCCTTATATGTTTTTGTTAGGACGCAACCATAACCTTTACTTTAGTCTTCTTGGGAACTACAACAAATGTATTCAGAAATTAGCGACGCGTCGCAAGAAGTTCGTACTTGCGATACGTCGCAAAAAGTTAAGCAAATATGGCGGGAAAAAACGATTTAAATTCTACAAGAAGAAAAAACTGCGATATATCACCCAAACGGACTAAGCTTAAAAGAGTAAAATCACCTGCCGCGATTTTTGTCATTTTGAACGCGAGCCTTACGTTTCACTGCGACACGTAGTGCGTATAATTGTAAGATAGTAATCTCGAACGATAATTTCGGTGAGAATCGCAGAATAGTGTTCTCGAACGCAGCCCAGTTACATTTATAATTGAGTGAGGTTATGTCGGTGAAGAAAAGCTAAAAACTAAAAACCATCTAAAAACGCTAAAAACAAGGCTAAAAACCGAAGAGAAAACAATACAAAAAAGAAGATTGTCGATATTAGTAAATTATGGAAGAAATTGATAAACTCGAGGATAAACTAGATGTTTCATCACCAGCATTTAAAAAACCGGTGTTAGTTGGTAAATTAGGAAAACTACCAAAAAAACTTACAACATTTTCATGCACGAATTCAACAAAAGCTTCTCTTCCACAAGAACTAATCACAACTTCATCGACATCGATATCGGAAGAAGTAATTGAACCCGATGAAAGTGATAAAAGTTGCGGAACAGTTGAGTTAAAAGCAACAGCACAACACTTGGCAGATAAATCAATTCCTTTGCCATACAAAGAACCGACATGGTCAGGAATTCCCGATGATTATCAAAACTATGCGTTTGAAATTTTAAAGGAAGGATCTATCATTGGGAACTTAAATTTAGGAAGTAAACCGTTCTGGGTGTTTGGGCGACTGCTCCAATGTGATATATCAATGGCACATCCAACAATATCAAGGTAAATATCGAGATTAGCACTAGATTGATGAACTTGAACTTTGAAAGACGATTACATTTACGGGGGTTTTAGATATCATGCAGTACTACAATACCGTGCTGACACTAGTGATCAAGAGAAGAAAGGTTTCTATTTATACGATTTAGGTAGCACACATGGTACATTTTTGAACAAGTTACGTTTGAAACCACATCATTATGTTAGAGTTCAGGTAAGTTCATTTCGAGGCTCATTTATGATCTCCACTTAAGTCTTTGGTTATACCTTTGAGTGTTTTCATCGACTTATTGTAGAACTCATCCGCTTCATGAGATTTTTGATTGAATTTTTTCACGCGTGTCTCTAAATTTGCCAGTTGCACTTTAATACTTGTCATTTCATCCTCAATCTCTTGATCGCTTTTCCGCATCAATGTCTCGTACTCTTCAATGGTGTTTATCTGGGGGATGGGTTTGCATTTTGCTTCAGCAACGTTATCAATATTCATTCTTGCTTTCTCTAAATATATGGAACTTTCAGCGATTTTCTCCTTTAATTCTTTAAAATAGTCACGGGTGAGTCTGGATCGACGTTTTTCATCCTTTTGCATCTCTCGCGTCTTCTCAATGAGCGTCCTAATTTTCTCGAAGTTGTAATCTTTTGGATCATTTTCGGTTTCTTTCAATAGATCATCAAGTACTTTAATTTGCGGTTTTTTAGCATCCATTGTGAACTTTTTGTGTTTCTACTTCCCGTTATATTTTTTTTCTTGTACGTAGACATAATCGACATTTGTTTGATCAATAGTACTATAGTAACCATATAACAATTTGTTTCAGGTGGGACATATGATTAAATTAGGCTGTAGTCGCCGCAATTACTTATTAACCGGACCGGATGAGGATCAAGAAACTGAATCGGAGTTTACGGTGACGGAATTGAAACAGCAACGGCTGAATGAATTGGAACGAAGGGAGCGTTTGCTCAAAGAAGCTGAAGCTAAAGCGGAGAACGAACGAATTGCAAGGGAAAAGAGGGAGGAGGAACGTGGTGTTGATTGGGGAATGGGGGAAGATGCTGATGAAGAAAGCGACTTGATGGAAAATCCGTACGCACAGACGAATAATGAAGAATTGTATTTGGATGATCCCAAGAAGGCGCTTCGAGGATTTATGGAACGTGAGGGCCAGGAGTTTGAATATGATTGCTCGGAGCAAGGGATGGGACAATTTATTTGCAAAGTTGTTTTGCCCATTGATGATGAACGGGGGAGACCTATCATCGCTGAAGCGCTGCATAAAGGAAAGAAGAAAGAAGCCGTCATTCAATGTGCTCTTGAAGCGTGTCGGATTTTAGATAGACATGGATTACTACGTCAGGCCACTCACGGTAATTAATTATTCAATAGGTATTGCATGGATATGCGGAAACCGGATTTTTGATATTTATTTTGATTCATTTATTGATCGTAAAATTTCGATTTGTATTTTGTTCCCAGAAAGTAAAAGGCGCAAAGCAAAAAATTGGGAAGAAGATGATTTTTATGACAGTGACGATGATACATATTTGGATCGAACTGGGACAATTGAACGTAAACGATTAAATCGAATGAAAACAAAACAACCCCAACAGGCGGAAACCTACCAATCACTGTTAGAAAAGGAAAACAAAATATCTGAAGACATCAGGCACATTGAACAAGAATTAGCTGCTTCTAAATCTGCCTCTCAAAAAGTTTCCACTGACACGGCTGACTCTCTTGACTCATTTATGGAGGAATTAAAACTGCCGAAATTAGATAAGCAGAAAGTAATGAAATTGAAAACAAATTTAATCAAACTGAAACATGAGCACGCTAATATTATCAAACTAGTTAATATTGCGCGACCCGCTGAACTTCCACCTTTAGTCGCACAATATGAAAAACAAAACGAAAACAGTAACGTTACGAATAGAAATAAACTTCCCATTTTTGGTAAACGATTAAAATTGAAAGTAGCAATGCCGGTACAGCGAGAGGTTCAACCGATGGATGACGAAGACGATGAAGAAGTATCAACGAATATTACGAGTGAAAAAGATGAGATAAACCAAGGAACAGAACCATCTTTGGAAATTAAAAATGTTGGGGATAAATTGAAGATACTTGTGCCTGCGAAAATGCACATTTCTGATAAAAAAGAATTTAGTGAATCTTCTTGTGAAGGGAAAACGCAAATTGGTAACGACATCTCTGAGGAAATGCACTTAGAAGAGTTAGAAAGGAAGCGGAAAAAGAATCAACGTCGTATTCAACAAAGACAAGACAAGCAAGAAGCGGAAAAACTCCGAGGGTATGAAGAAGATTTCAATAAAGAAGACTATAATATGTGGATACCACCGGCAGGACAAACTGGTGATGGTAAAACGTCTCTAAACGACAAGTTTGGGTACTAATTCATTATTAGTTTATCTTTATCCATAAACTAATTTTACCATTCGTTGTTAGTTATTAACTTCATTCTGGTTTCCATTTGGGATCTGCGTGAATCAGCACTTTGATTGAATTCATCGCTGGGGTCATTGCAGTTTTGAATGCCTCGGCAGTATCTTCCATTCTATAATTGTGCGTTATTAGTGGACGAACATTAACTTTACCAGTTGCGACAAGTTCCAGTGCAGTGGGATAGCTTCAAAAAAAAAACAACGTTAAATAATTAACTTAAAATGAAGTAATTTAACACTACTAACCAGTTAACATATCGAAAGACTCCTTTGATATCCACTTCGCGAATTAAAGCGTCACACAATGGCAATGTCATCTCAGAGCTCCCCATTCCAATAAGCAAAGCAGTACCACCGGATTTTGTTCCCTTGACAGCAATGCGCACAGATTGTTCAGCTCCGCTGCAATCTATGGAAATATCCGGTTCGCAATCAAATGCTTTAACAACTTTTGCGATGATTTGTTCATCAGTTTCGCCTTTTTGAACCAAAATTGTTTCATCAGCACCTAGTTTATGCGCCATATCCAATTTTTGCTGCATGATATCAGTTACTACAACTTTTGATGCACCGTAAGCTTTGGACGTTAGCAATGTGACTAAACCGATGGGTCCTGCACCTAATACAAGAACCTTGGTACCGACTTTAACATTTCCGCGGTTACATCCATGCACAGCAACGGATAAGGGTTCCAGTAACGCACCTTCCTCGAGAGATACGTTATCAGGAAGCCTAAAAATAAGTTAAGATTAAGTTTATATGTTATTGTTGCTAGGATAAGAGTGATAAAAAAGGTCAGAAAAAAAACAAAAGAAAAAATTAGTACTTGTAACAAAAATCGGCGGCATGCGCATAAAACCGTGTTAAATTGCCATCGAATGGTGGGGTAGCGCAAAACTTCATTTCTGGGCATAAATTGTAACGCCCGTTTTTGCAAAAGTTACATTTACGGCAACCGTGGCCAGGTTCAATCGCAACTCTATCACCTACAATTTGTAAGTAATTTATAAGCGGCAAATGAAAGAAATCTGAGAATGTTTATACCTTCGTTGAGATTCTTTACATCTTTTCCTACAGCAACAACAGTGCCAGCAGCTTCGTGTCCAATAACCATTGGTTTTTCAACAACAAAATGACCTATTCTACCCTTTGTTAAGTAATGTACATCAGATCCACAAATGCCAACAACTCCCATCTCCAATAGAACCTCTACAATTTAATTTACAACGCATAAGTTTTCGAAATTTTTTAGTTCTTCCTGTATATTACTGGAAAATTAGGTTAAGTCATACGTACCATCATCTTTGGGCGTTGGAATTGATCTCTGCTCCTATAATTTGAATAAACATAATAATAATTTACTTAATATAAAGTTAAGTGATATTTATTAATTTACCAATCGCATATCGTTGATTCCATATAAAACAGCGGTAAGGTTGTCAATGCCTTCCATTGCGATAGTTAAATAGAAAATATTGACTTATTTCTATATTCGAGTATGTCCTCCCTGTTCGTGCGCCAACTATGCAACTAAACTAAACAAAACTTAAATGTTAAGTTACTTTCATAAAATGCGCGCACCTCATAACATATTTGGTTGGAATTTATGTATGCGACTGCGTATCAATTTATGGATAAACGATAAGGAATTGCGAAATGTTTGCTTTTGGGCTTACAAGCCATAACTACGTAAACTAAACACGACTCCAAACATACATGTTGTCTGCTAATATTTATAAATTAATTATCATTATCAAATAGTTGTTTGTTTGCAACAGTGCTCGGTTGCTGATTAATTCACCACAAATTTATTTAAATGCAGTGAACTTTCCTACCGTGAAAGTGCTAGCAAAGAAGATCTTTTGTATACTTTTGTATATTACTATTATTTATTTTATTTATTTTCTCTATATCTACACTTTGAAATAAGAAAATCTAATTTATGTGCGCTTGTTTTAAATTTACCGCTCGTACGTACAAAGGATCGCGTTCAGGGACGCGTTCGAGAACAACACTTATATTGCAATTCTCAGAAATAATTGTTGGAAATTACAAGGTGCATTTCTTTGTAAGTAACTTTGCTGACGAGTTAAAGTGAAAGCAAAGAAACGCTTTCGTGAAACTGATGGTGCACATGATCCAACCACAATTTTTTAAATAATTCTGCGAGTACTTTTCAAGTCAAACATATAAATTTGCCCTTCAGTATTCAGCAACTTCTCACTTGGATCGGAAGAATCTATATTTTTCTTGCACAAAAACGAGGGGTAAACAACTCTTATAAATAGCGTACAAATGATTTACAAATGTGAATTTTTTAAAAGAATTCACAATATTTTAGAATTAATTCACAATATTTTAGAAAGAATTCACAAAGTGAATTCACAAAGCTCACAAACATTGCTCATGCGTTTAATGTGTCTCGGTTAGTCTCGACCTTACTCGACAAGGAGAACACGTTTGAATTCACATGAATTCACATATTCTTGCGAATTCACGTTGAATTCACAAACAATAATGTTCATTGAAATGTTCACTGAATTCACATGAATTCACAAAAGAATTACCAGGGAATTCACACTAAGTGTACAATTTTGTAACTAGTTGCCTTCCCCTCGCACAAAAACGAGAAGCAGAAATAATAACCCCAAATTTTTACGCCTGAAATCTGGCGGTAAAACAATGGGTACAACTCGACGCATTCTATTCAGAGGTAAAGTAACAACTGCGCATGCCTTTCACTTTTCTAACTGTCTCTGCCGAGGGTTAGAAAAGTTTAACTTTTTAGCGTGAAATGGTACAAAGAAACATCTAAAGATGTTTCTTTGTACCATTTCACGCTAAAAAGTTAAAACGCGTGCAGAAAGGTAAACACAAGAAACGTACCTATAGGTATAGACTATAGAGTAATGTATAGAGTACATAAGGTGCATTTCTTTGTGCTTAACTTTTTGCACGCGTTAAAGTTAAAGCTGTTTCTTTGTACCATTTCACGCAAAAAAGTTTAACTTTTTTAACCCTCGGCAGAGAGTGAAAGCATGCGCAGTTGTGACTAACCACTGAATAGAATGCGTCGAGTTTTACCGCCAGATTTCACGCGTTTAAATTTGAGATTACCATTTCTGCTTCTCGTTTTTGAGCAAGAAAAATATCGATTTTTCCGATCCAAGTAGAAGTTGCTGAATATTGAAGGGCCAATTTATATGTTTGACTTGAAAAGTAAGTACTTAAAGTTCTAAAAACGATCACCAGTTTCACGAACCGTTTCTTTGCTTTCACTTTAAATCGTCAGACAAGTTACTTACAAAGAAATGCACCTGCAGCAAAACTAAAACCCTAAAATGTAGACTACCCAAAGCACGCACAGACAAGTGACGCGAGACTGGCCCATTTCAAATTTCGCACCTTTTAGGTGTAACCAAATAAGGCGATTTGGTACTAAATTCTGCTCATTTTGTTATAAATTGTATTATTTTCTTTGGAAGATACTATATCTAATAATATATAAAATAAAACAAACATGAATAAAAATACAATAATAATAATATCGTTGAATATCTTGTAAAATTATTAAATATTCATTTGTTTAACCTTCATTCAATTCTTCTCATTGTTTTCCATTTTCATGTAAAAAATAAAGTTGCTTAGTTCTGTTCTGTCTACTTACTATTTACTATAATAACAGGGCCGAATCTACATAATTAAATTAATAACAATGTTAATAGGATATATGTAGTTGAAACTTGAAACTAGGTAATAGATGAGCCTCGATACATTATATTAGAATTACACAGTTAAACCTCCCCCATGAATTCAGCCCTGACTTATACTAATTAAAAATATATTAAAGAGAAAAACATTGTTAAAAAATCACAGAAACGTAAAATAAAATAAAAAAACAGAAACAAAACAGAACAATGTAACAATTACACGCATACATACACAAAATGTTACACACACACACACACACACACACACACACACACACACACACACACACACACACACACACACACACACATCAATAACGCTCCGTTAATTAAATTAATCGACTATAAATTTAATATACATAATGTAATTAAAATATTAATATTCGATTATTTGAGTGAAAAAGAATTTGTTCTTTTTGTTTTCTCCTGAAAATTTCGAGTTCGTTTTTATGTTCTAGTTTGTATAAAATCGTGTTTAGTTTCGTAGAAAAACGATGATTTCAAAAAATCGTGTAAAATGTATGTATGATCGATCAACATAATTAATCTAAAATAGAAAATCGTATTACTTACTTATTTAGATAGATATACTTATTGTTTTCGTCATTTTCTATTTTCTCCTAATTATTTGAATTTTTCTTTATTTAATATTTATATATGCGTAGTCATTGTAATTGTTTTAGTGTTTTTGGCATTTATTGCTGAGTTTTCATGGTTGTTGGTGTAGGTAGATAATAGAATATGTTGTTCTCCAGTCGTTTTTGCATGTTTTGATGTTCATTTTTTATTTTTATTGTACCGGCACCCATTGACTTTTGCTATGCACAGCATCAATAGCTGCCTTAACTTGTGTGCACATGTAAGTGATGTTTACACCAGCCGGTATAACAGCTAAAAACATTTGAATTACAATTGGAACCTAGTCGTTTTCTTATTAATAATAAACGAATGAATTTTACCAGTAATTAAGTGACGATATTCTGCCTCTAATTTTTGGCAGTGTTCGTACATCTCCTTGGCAGCTTTACCCGACAATTTATCCAACGAGAAGCGTGTGTCCTTAATTTCTTTTATGTGCTTTGTGCTCTTAAATTTGATCAACAATACGATTGGATAGACTTGATGACGATGCAATTTTTCAACGTTTGAGATTGGTATGTCAATCATGCAATGATGTTGCTAAAATTGAGAGAAAAAAAAAGTATACACTAAACTAAAATGTCAGTAAAGGAAGTTAATATTTACCGAATTGCAAATTTGTTTAATTGACGATACAGTCGTGCATTCGAAGTAATTGCCTTTACGTTTGTAGTCGACAATGATATTTTCGGCGATTTCCTGCTCGAGTTGAGTTTGATTCTGGCGTATTTCAATCACGCATTTGCGAAACTTGTCTGGAAAATCGTTAACCAATTTGTCGACAACATACTCGGCAAGTGGTCCTAATACTAACACAGGGCGAAATTCAGGACCTATAGAAGTAAGTAAAACGTTGTTATAATTTCCTTTGTAAGATTAGCAATAATTCAATAAAAAAAATAAAAACTGAGTCAATTACAATCCAGACGTTCAACACGTTGATAGGAACACAACGATAAATCTTCGTGAAGCGTCCCATTGTCCGAATACCATCCTGAAGAAACGTTACAAAAGCTTGCCAGTTCTTTGGAGTCGCGTGAACCGCTACGTTGATGCTTCTTACGACGGAAGAAGCTGCGGCGTGCAGATGTCGACCCTCTCGATTCCAAATCACCACTGCTACGTCTCAATAACAATTGTTCTTCGACTCTGCGAAGCGAAATTATTCATTAAATTAAATGACACTCCAATAATAAATATCCAATAACAATTATTGAACCTACTTGTATTTAGATGGGATAATGCCACATTGCTTCCGATGTCCTTCACTATCCAATTTCCACGCTAACCAATGACCAGGATTCCCACGGAACATTGTATTATCAACATAGAGGATATCATCCTTGTTGAAATACAATTGATGACTATCTGTCAAATCACTACCGCTGCGATCAAAACCACAACGGACGTATAAAGAGTCGCCTGGTTTATCCTTAATTTCATTGTAACCTAAGAGAGAAAGAGTGAGAAACAGTGTTGGAACAAACCAGTGTTAAAATGATTTCGATTTGTACTTACGATCTATTCGATAGTGAGCCAAAACAGTAACTTTATCAGCTGGTTTAGCCAATTCGTAAGCCGCCTCTTCAGCAGTGGCGTGTCTCAAATCAGTCCCATTGTATTCCAATATCTGATCACCAGTTCTTAGGCCAGCGTGTTCAGCGAGTGAATCCCGTTGCACTGAATGTATAAATATCCCAACGGCATTACCGCCAACAAGCGATATTCCCAAATTGGAAGTTTTATGCGTCTCAATGTACAAATAACGTGGTTCGTCCTCATTCGATGCTGTCGATTTCGCTTTGCTACTTCTTGACGTACTCTGCCGCTGTTGCGAATCACGATTGGTTTGTTGCAATGTTCTTTGATTCGTATTACCACCACTTAAACTCAAGCTCTTGCGAATTTCCTTTGGAGAGTTGCAAGGCGTCGGTTCGGCGCTACTGCTACACGAATTTTCATCCGAACCGGATCCCTCTTCGATATCCAAAAATTTATCCGGAGAATGCACAAGCATTGTGATGGAATTACCACACTGGCGCAACACCGAAGCCGCAAGATCGTAAGTCGCATTACGCATGTTGATACCACAAACCTCAAGCAGTTGATCACCGATTTGCAGACCAACCCGGCTTGCCAGACTATTCTCATTGACTGTGGATACAAATATACCACCACTATCGGGACAGTTGATCTGAATCCCCAAGGGTTCATTGGATTTATCAATGTGGACCTTCCTTAGTTCCCCAGGGAGAGTTTTCTGCGACCAACAATACTCTGGGACACTACTACGTTTCGTATTCGTCCCGGGACTAAGTATTTCCACGTTGAATATGGGCATAGGACTGCCTCGTTCCGATGTACGTTCGATTGAGCCCGTGCTTATCTTTCCAGTCGAGTTTTTCGAGTTTACGCTAGGATTTGACGGTATGCGGAATCGTTGGTTTTCCTTTTTGCGTGGAAATGTCCCAACTGTGGCAAGTTCAAACCCTTGGGGGTAATTGTATTCCCTGGAATCTCGCATTTCTCGTTCCAACTGCGAATGTTGAGTAGCTATTGATCCTATCGGCCGCTTTTGATAGACTTCTACCGATAAACTGTGACCGTGTGATACAAATGGTGGATTATACGGTGTTTCGTAACCAAAACTTTCCCTCGAGTGGCTACTGATATTACTATTAGCACTATTTAGATGTGGATGCGGGTGCGGATGAAAGGGAAACGGAACGCGTGGTGCAAACAGAGGCGAATGTATACGTGCTTGATGTACAGCCATTGGTAGGTCATGATGTCCTATGAGACTCTCCCGTTCAGAATCAGAGTTGTACTTCCCCTGTTTATTCACAGTCGTGCCATATGGCCGCGAGTGAAAGTATTTGACAATATCCTTGTTATTAGCCACAGGGTTGAAATCCAAAGAGTCATCGCTTTTCATATTTATCGATAATCGATTCATGCGTAGCTTCTCATATGAATCATTACTAAATTCCTTGCTAAAACCACCACTGATAACGCTCGAATGACGGTTTTGCGGATGTGGTATCGGCATATTACCATGATTCGAAGACACGTTTGATATATTCGACATTGTCGATATGTTCGACATATTGCTAGTTATCATAGCGCTATTAGCATTACGTCTTTGTGATGTTGAGACACCTGCAGCGTTATCAATGAAGTATTCATCTTGATCGTTGTTATTGATGAGTAGTGAGAGCGGTGCCCGTTCCTTCTTCCGATTTATGATCGTCCCCATCGTCCCCATAGTTCCCAATATGTTAGTTGCTCTTGTTTTAGGCCAAGTACCGCCATTTTTCTCCTGAATCGTCATTTCTTTGCTATGTCGCTTCGAACGCTTTAGAGTTGCTGCATTTTGCTGTCCATGGTGATAACTCTCGATTACACTGTCAAGTTCCGCGATGACTTGTTCATGCTCATAACTATTGTTGCTATTGTGACTAATATCCATAGAAGTGAGAACGTTTGGTGGCGATGAATTACGATACTTCTTCTTATCTTGTTCTAGACTTCGATTCCGATCGCGATCCTTAGGATATCTTCTGCCCCGAACCATATCTAATTTCTCTCGTAACCACGCCGAACTTTTCTCTTGAGCTGACTTTGCACGATTGTAATCCATACTATAGCGCGTTGTATTGTTGCCACTGGCGTGACTATTTGAATTTGACATCGAGTACGTGTTGGGTTGACTATAGTAATGCAGCTCCTCGGTGGTCTGCGAGCTGCGATTCTCCTTTTTGTATCGTTGCACCGGAATGAAAACATTTGTGCTTTCCGGATCAAGGTAGGACATTTTCAGCGTTGTAATAGTGATCGAATCATTCCTAATATTGTCGTTTAATATTCGCATTGCGTCGTGTATAGCATCACATCCATCCATCGACTTGTTGTTCACCCGTAAGACGCGATCACCAACTACTAAACTTGTATCCTTCCCAGCTAGACTCCCATCGGATATTTTGCTAATATAAACACCGGATTCAAGTGTGATCCCGTGATTCATCCCAGCGGAGAGCTTTGCTGTATGTACCCATCGCGCAACTTTCGCGGGCAGTTTCGAATGTAAATTGTTATCGGGTGTTTGTGGCGTGTTTGGTGATGTTGGAAGAGACGAGTTGTTACTACTCACGGCCGACCAGTTATTTCGACGTCTTCTGCGTACTACTAGGTGAACGATTGGAGCACTGGAACGGATGGTCTCCATGACGATTCGCTTGGAGACATTGGAACAGTCCAAGTTGTTCACCCGAAGTACGCAGTCATTTATCCGTAGTTTTCCGTCCACCAGTGAACCTTTAGCTACATCTATGACGAAAATATCGTTGGGGTATTGCGGGTCACCCAACCCTCCCCCAAGATCAAAACCAATGTCTTTATCTTTGGAGAGTCCTGACAGATCCATCTCTAAAATTTCAGTCTCCCATTCTTGCATGTCACTATCAATTGCACTATCGTGGGAGTGATTATGTGGCAGGAAACCTTGATTTAGATTACTCTCCTTTTCCATGTGAACTTCCAACGTCTCCTTCAAGGTCTTATTTTCTTTCATCAACTCATTCCTCTGTTTCTTAATCGCGTCAGATTCCCGTAGAGATTCCGCAAGTTCAGACACAGCGCGGTCGCGTTCCTTCCGCATTTTGTCGCATAACGTACGAATGCTCTCCCGTTCCAAAACGATTTTGTCTCGTTCCGAGAAAGCCCAGTCCCGACGTCCTTTACTCACCTCCGCTTCCTGCAAAGCCTCTGTCAGCTCCAACTGTGTTTTGTCTAAACTTTTACGCAAACTTTCCAATTCCTGATTTGCTTGGTCTAAATTATCCAAGCGCTGACGCTGGGAAAAGTTCGCGACTTGGATTTCTTTACGCGTGGAATTCTCACCTTGTGCGTTGTTACTATTTAATGGACTCTTGAGCATGTCGTTCTCTTCTTTGATGGTGTATTCGCCGAACTTTTCGCGTAAATCGTTGCATTCTTTAAGGGCCTTGTCGCGATCGTGTAGGGCGCTCGCGATTTCACGACGCAACGATTCCAATTGGTAGTTGAGATTTTGTTTCTCTTCCAGGAGATCTTTGTTGTCGGATTCTAAGAGTTTGTTCTTGCGTTTCGCTTGAGATAAGTCATCCGAGAGTTTTTCCATTTCTTTATGAACTGTATCTCTAAAAATGGTTAATTAGTACATCTAAAAATAAATTTAAGAAAACAGAGCAGAATGATTCAAAATTTCTCCAGTACATTCGAAACTTCTTAAGAAAACTACTAACTTTGCTGGTTTAAATTCATTTTTCTTCAAAAATATCTTAAATATTGCCGAGTCCATAATAAAATTGAACATTTAAACTTTAAAGTCGCAATATTCTCAAAAATGCGTGATAATTTAAAGCAGAATTTGTGGAAACTGGTCAAAATACAATATCCAGATTCAGTGAGCCAGCATTCCAACAAACTGACTAATAGAAATTTTATTGTTTCGTGTTTTATGTGAGTAATTAGCAGTTAATATGATTTCAAGTCGTTCGAACAAAACTAATTGTTGGTTACTGAACAAATAGTGTCTTTATATACTTTGTTTGTTGACAAAAAATAGTGATTTCAATTTGAAATAAAAAAAAATATTTATAATACAACTTATGATTATTTATAAATATCTGCACAAAAATGTAGTAACTGTTGATTCTTCTTACCCGTAGTCTAATCTTGTTATTCATTCTTCAATTCATCGTTCATAAATGATTATTTTACATTTTATTAACTATTTCAATTTCCTGCCAAGTAATTATAATTTCTATTGCTAATTATTCGATTGAACAGTAGACATGATTAATTTTTAGGTGACTCATTTGAAAAACAAATTTTGGCAAATGTTTACAGAAACAGGCAAATATTTGGCAAACATTCCTACCATTCACCGTTTTCTTCTTAAGTCTCTTCTTTTTCACTTTCTCAAAAAAAAAATTGATTGAGTTTATGTGAAAATTAATGAATAAAATGAAACGACTGCTGCATGCATGACCACGAATATCTTATTTTAATGAATTTTTTTAGATCAATTCTAAAATTGAGAAAACCAATCTTCATTCTTCGTTATTCTTGACAATTTTTGCAGTTCCATTTAATTTTTTTGTCAATAAATTTACGTTGATTATCAACGTCCCAAATAATATTTTATAGTGTAAAAAACAAAATCCGCACTTAATTGGAGCATAAAATATCTTCAAACCAGTAAAACAACACAATTGAAAAGTTCATTTTCATTATGGACACCAGAACCAGCAAAAAAAAAGAAAAAAAAAACGAAAAATGCTTTTTTACCTTTCAGACATAATCAAATTGTACTCAGTCATTGTCGCATTTCTCTCATCAGTAAGCCTCTGAACCTCTTTATTGGCTTTCAATCGAAAAGACATAGCCTGTTTGACTTCTTTCACTGCTTCTTCGTACTTTTGTTGTGTCATTTGCAAAGCGTCCCGAAATTTATTACAATCCCGAATCATTTTATCCATTTCACTATAAGCTTTGGCTAATTGTTGTTTCAATTGTGAAACATCACGCAACTACAACGAAACATAAAATAATTTAAAAAAAAAGCTTATTACAATTAAGTACATACAGAAGTATTCCTTTCCTGACTGACATCATCATATTGTTTACTGATTCGTTTAGTTTCATCTTCGGCTAGTTCCAATTTAATCATTGTTTCAGCATGTGATGCATCCAGGTCTTCGTAACATTTCCGTAAGTTATCGTAGTCTAAGTCAGTTAATTGTGACGAATCCATTTTGGCGCGATGATGTTGCCTGTAGTAGTCCAATTCTTTCATTGCATGATCACAACGACGACGCAACGTGCTCAATTCGGAATTGGCTTTATCATACTGTTGCTTAAGTTGCTCGTAATCGCGATCCCTCGAAGACCCCGAGTTTAAAGAATAATTTCGTGACAAGGTGCCTGTACCACAAAACGGAATGAAAAATACTTAAAAGATAATTGAAATATTCGTACTTACTGTTTCCAGGTGCTATATCGTTGTTCGATGCCATAATTGTTACTTTTTTACGTTTTTTACTTTACTGCAACAAGCAACAATAAAATTGCAATATGCCAATTAAAAAAAGCACTTAAAAAAGAGAAAGTTGTTTCATAACATTTTTATTAATAATATTAACCATTAGGAAATGCACTTGGATTTGTTAAGGCTACTCACGCAATTTCCGATTAAATGCTGCTAGCAATCATTATTTTGGTTTATCAATAAAAATGTGTTGTGTTGTTCATTTGTTCGGTTGTTCATAAATAAACTGTTTATTTATCAGCCCCAATATTTCGTTGCCATAGATACGAAGACACAGCCAACTGCGATCAATAAGATAACTTATAATTATTGCTACTTACATTTATACTAAATGTTCAATCACAAATGAACGATAACGACGTAAATAAACATAATATAGATCGACGATAAATGGTTGAACGACAGAATTATTCCGAATACATATCGTCCACCATGTTGATTCGTTGACTCCGTTGATTCTCGAAATCTCGAACTCGAATGAGTATCGTACCAACCTTGAAATTGTCAATTGTCAAAAAAACGAGAAAGGTCAAACCTGTCAAACTACCGAATCATATACATCTATGGATTCGTGAATACAACATCCTAATCATAACCACACTTGTACCCGATTAGATATTTCTAATTAAGTTGCAACTATTTTCTAATTTATTTCAGTTATTGTATGTTTTTATGAAATTATTTTATTCTAAATCACAAATTATTTCAACTTTGAGTTCATCATTCAAACAAGTTGAACAAAATGGCTCTGACGGTGTTCTGCGCATGCGTATTGCAAAACGTCTGACACAAAATCCAACAGGTATTTTTATTTTATGCATTCCGCTACCGCTTCGCTGGCCGCATTCGTTCGTTCGTTAAGTTAATTAATGTTTGTGTTCGTTGTATAGTTGTAGTTGTGTTCATGTGTTCTGTTGACATAATTTGTATGTATTCTTTCTCCAAGTTAAATCGAGTTATTTGTTTAATACAACGATAAACATTCCGTCCGATCAGCCTATCAACCAGGTAACTTCAGGTAGATAAATAATTGTTGTCATTGGCAACAAAAGAGTTCAATTGTTTGTTCATTTTTCTTAATATGGCCGAATATCGGCGATTTTGCATACGTATTTTGCATGACTAATCGTATATGATGGTTTGTTTCCAGCAGTCCAGGTGTAAATTTAAGAATGCCGACGCCGTTAGCTCACATGGAACAGAACAGTAACGAAATCAAGGCAAAAATTGCCTACAACGGCGAAATACTTATAATTTACATTGACCAGAACATCACATTAGAGCAATTATGTTCGGAAATGCGTCAGATTTGCCGATTCGGACACGAACAAGTGTTCACAATGAAGTGGGTGGATGAGGAAGGCGATCCCTGCACGATTTCTACGCAGATCGAGTTGAGAGAAGCCATACGACTCTATGAGATTAATAGGGATTCAGAACTGACAATACATGGTAAGAGTAAAAGGTTTTTAAGTACCATCAATTTGATCATTATACATATTTGAAAATAAATCGTCCTTGTCATCAAAGGTAGCTTTGGAAGTTCAGTAATGAGAACAAATGCATGAAACATAATGAGGTTAAGTTTGTTTGGTTACCTTGGAGGCGGTTGATTTGTTTATATCGAAGTTGAACGACGTATGCGCCCTCTGGGAGGCGGTCCGAAGTCTATCGATTTTCGTGTCGGGCCCCCGGAACGTCAGCGGTGGTCGTGGTAGTGTGGCGAGCGTGTCGTGTATATCGTCGGGGCGTCGCGACGCTAACTACCTTACGCGACCATAAGCGCGATACAAACGCGTACGAATTGAGACAATCACAATTAATTCTTCCATATTAAAATTAAATTAAATTGCATAAAACACAAGGTGCATTTGATTCTATGATTTTCTTTACTTGACACCACCTATACTTACCTACTTGAGGAAATAATGTGGAATTGATCGTGCCGCGTTGATTTTTTTTTCTCTCCTCACCGCACAAATCCTCCTTTCGCTTCCTTTAGATTCTGAGCTAAATGAGCTAAACCAGTCCCATCTGAAAGAAAAGTTTAACCTGGAACAGAAGAAGCTTTTTAATTCAATCCTACTTCCAACATCTGCCCTCTTATTGTGAAAATTTCTTCGGGAAAAAATGGCTTGGGGATATTGGAGCGCAACCACATTGGGTGATCGTGGTCGGTCACCTCGTCGGAACCATCAGAATGGTACAGCGACACAACCCCAAAGTGGTCCTTCATCAGATAGACCGGAAAGGCATGCAGCTAGTCACAGTAGTAATTCAAGCAATGGTTCGAGTGCCTCGACGAGCGCAGCACATCTTGTTGATGACTTGCCACCAGCACAACCTCCTCAACAACAACAACCACAACACCAACAACAACAACAGCAGCAGCAGCAGCAACAGCAACATCACCCTCAGCATCAACACCATCAACTACAATACCAACAGCAACAAGCACATCATTCACAAATGAAGCACCCATCCCAGTATTCGCACCATCATCACGAGACGACGTCCGGTTCCGAATTCGATTTGGAGCCGAACTTGTCGCGACGACCCTCGTTGGATTTGAGTATTGGTGGACCGCAGGGTTCACTCGCTGGCATCATTTGCTCAGCGCACGGTTCGAATTCACGGACGGGTACGTTGTCGGCTGGTAATACGCTCACGAGGGCCGGCAGTCGGCACACGGCAATCAGTAATGTCGATTATGCGGTGCCGCATCATTTGCATCAACATCATCTACATCATGCGGCTTATGTTGAGTATCATCATCAGACGCAATTGAGCTTTTCTGATGATGATAGCAGTTCGGAGCCCGGTTATGCTACAGGTAACAAACAGAAAGATAGATAACATATTTCTTTCGTTGCTCTCTGCAATTGCAGAAAGCACTCGAATCAAGAAAACAAATTTACTGGTAAACATAAACCCTGATGGTGCGATGCCATATCAAGGATATCGTAAGAATTCGGCAGACAGGATAGATGTTTGTAGGTGACCTTGAGCGGAAAAACGGGGTCGGGAAAGAGGAAGGGAGGAACTTTAGTTGGTTCTATGGTTTTTGGACGCGAATGCTTGCCAAAAATTGGAGAAAATAGGGTAAATCGGGAAAATCGAGTTTGGACATCTCCAACAAACACACACATTGGCATTTTTCTTGTATATAGAACATTCAGGACAATTCACAAAATGTGACATTTTTTCTTAATAGTTCACAAATATTTTAGAATTAAATTGCTCAGAATTTAAGATCAGAATATTTTTCTAGTCATTTTACACACATTTAGAATTTGTCACTTCCTTTTTATTTAATTTTAGACTTCTTTTTGTTCATTTTACTCTTTACGATATCTTTCTTTATATCGTTTTGATCTTAATTTATTTATACTTGGCCTGAATTTACTTTGATATTATTTTACAAAATGAAGAAAAAAGTTAAAGGAATGCAAATGAAAAGCAAAAAAAAAACGATTACTTTTAAGTGAAGGGTTAAATTAAAGAATAATTAAATATACAATTAACAAAACAAATTCGCCAACTTATTGCCACGTAAAAATGTTCGAATCGAAAAACAAAGCTTCAGGCAACTATTCATAAATTCATATTTTTCCCCCAAAATATTTAGAGCAGAAGTAACAAGAATCAAGTAAAACTAGAAAACAGTGCTCGGAACCTTACTCAGGCATAGTTCATCCGACATGTTTTAAATTATTAAATTCGGATCTGGCGAAAGAGTAAACAGCTACGAAAAATCGTAAACTAGGAGGAAAAGTGTCGCACTATGTCGAAAAAATCGCGTGATTTGAACGAATTAATCTATTAAACTTGCCCTTTTTGCGGTACGCTTTTACAATCGGCCTCCCGCAGACAGGTATAGAAATATAAAACATATACGAAAACATTACTAATGCAGAGAATACAAAACAAGCAAAAGCAATACGAGGCAATACGAGAAACAAGAATGCTTTACTTTATTTGAATGAAACTTACTTACATGTGTGATTATGAGCAATTGCTGCAATTCGTTTTATGTTGCAAACTTCGACTTTGCCGGTTCCAACATAAACATGAACACACAATACATGCAACATTCGCCAACAAACATCACATCAACCCTCATGCATATATGTATGTATAGCAGAGGCAACATGCAACTTTTATTATTATTATTAATGCTTCACTTGAATGCGTTTCGTTATTTATGTGCTTCCCCACATTAATACTTTTATTTATTCGTTGAATATCATACACCAAAGGTTCTCAAACTTTTGCGGGCCGAGACTCACTTTTGAAAATTATCATTTTTCGCCGCCCATTCAAATCGACATGTTTGGCACGAAATTTGAAATAGACTCCAGTCTAGGGTCACTCGTCTGTCAGGCGTGTACTTTGGGTACTTATGGTTTTAGTTTGTATAGTGCGAATCAATATGGCGGACCAATGGCATGACATTTCTATCAATACCTCTCCTCTAGGAATATTAAAACTCTATGGTCGCGACCCATGATTTTGAGGACCCCTTCATATTAGTTACCTAAGTTTATGTGGATCAACAATATACAGACTGTTCAAATATTTGGGCAAAGAAATCGAAAAAAGTTTGAGTTTAAATGGGGTTTTCTTACAGGAAGTCATTTTTGATTTATGATTTGTTTTAGATAGTTTGCAACACTCTGTATGTAGGTATAAGGATAAGGTTTCGTGGTTGAACAAATATGGGTGGTGTACAGTTGTACAGGTTGTATTTGTGCATTAAGGTTGTGGTGGTGATATGAGCCGGTTATAAATAACGACGAATGAGGTGTAAGATAAAAGTTTTTATCGTCGTATCACCAGAGCCGCATTTATTAGGTAAAGGTTAAAAAAAACGCTTTTTTTTAGTTTTTAATCATGTTATCTTTCTATGGACATTTGGCACAATACAACAGAGAGAGACGAACGGGTAAAAGCTGTCTGAACTTGTTCGAACTGAACTCGAAATGAATTGGTCTTAAAACTTGATTACAACAATACTTTCCGCTTTTGAACAAAGGTTAATCGTTTTTTTTTTTGAGTAAATTCGGCACTGAAATGACGATACACACCAAATATAAATACTGGCTTCGACTAGTATTAGTTGTTTTTATCGTTTGTAGGTATGTAGGTCTAACTATCTTATTCATTTGGGCGAGTTTCTCGTATTATCGCGATTCGCGCAATGCGTTATCGCAATCACTTGTAAAGGTATTATTAATAAAACATTCGGGAACGGCTTCGAAATCGTTTCAGTCATATATATCGTGTCGTTAATTAAATCGCTGCCCACACCTACACTTACACTCAAAATAATATTTGAATTTACAATTTAGACTACTTTTACTTCGAAACGAAAAAGACAAAATGACATAAATAAATGAAGTCATCTTGTCTCGATAGTTTGATAGTCCTTTACTTCGTTTAGTCAATAACTAACCAAAAGTTTCACTCAAATAGTATCTCTAATAAAACTGCGAGGAAATGTAATTGTTTATTTTCGGATAAAAAAAAGAGGTGTTTAGACAGTTACTTTCTGATAAGGATGAATTTGTGGAATGATATGTGCCACGGTGCAATGCTCTATTGGTACCAGCCATCTAATGTTTTCAATTGCGATCTGTCGGGATTAATTTCGGGTGTTTCTGGACTCGGAGGTATTAGAATCATTTAAACAAATCATTTGTGTACATGGTGTGAAGTTACGAGACATTTTTGGTCGTAATTTACTATAGAATTTCGATTTTTCGGAGCATCATGCATGGATCTGAATAATTACTTAAATAATAAATAAATAAAATAATAATTGTTTATATACATATAGTCGCCGTGTAGAGAAAAACAGTTTTATAAAAATTTTAAATTATCAGTTAAATCTTAAAATTCTTGTTACAATTTTCAACACATTCGTGTTAAAAAATCGAAATTTTAGTTAATTATAAGATAACCAAAAATAATGAAATTCCAGAAATTTACTAAATCACACTCTTAAATAAATCATTTAATGTTGTTTTGTTCTTATTGTTTAATTATCAGTGATTTAAGTGAAAGTAATGGTAAAAGTTTGTTTGGGCAACTCGGCAACCAATCGATACTTAAACGAAAACATAAAACCGAACAATCTCTATTTATTAATTCAAATATAGTAACGAGTAACATAACAATACATTCATCATTATTTTAAATTATTGTGTCGATTAATTGACTCAATCAAACGCATTACGCATCAAAACAATAGGTGCCTTCCATGTGGATTACATGAAAAGCCTAGCTGGACTGACTCATCAATCGATTGAATATTATCAAAATCATTCTTGTTTTGGTAATATCAAATACATTTTGCTCTGCCTTCGTCAAATGCTGTTTTTATTTACTTACACACTTATCGTTTAATTGTAGTTCAATTGCGTTGAAAGTATCATGTAGTTTTGTCTGGTCTGTCTGTTGACTATTTGTTAATGATAATGATAGGGAGACATGGACATGAGCCTTTCAATAGTTTATTCTTTGAATTGTTTATTCTATTGAATCGCGCGTTTCATGAAAATCTTTTATGTATACTGACAACTGACTATAAATGGTTTCTATTAACTTGTAATGGTTTGGTTTGGTTCGTTTCAGTGTTTCCGAATGTACCATCGCAGCCAGGGATGCCATGTCAAGGAGAAGATCGTAAGTACTTCAATTATTAACTCACGCACACTGAGTTAAACGTAATCCATGTAAAAGTCAAAGTCAACAAAAAAAAAACGAATAGTAGGAATTCAAGTAATAAAACGAAGACGTAGGGAAGGAAGACACAAAAAATAAATAGGTGTAGAAGTTAAATATAAATCACTTACGAAACATCATGACTATTAACAAATAACACTATAAAAGTAAAATGGATTTCAAGTAATTCATTGTTATATTTTTATCTCGCGTAGATGAGTTTTCCTGGTGGAGCAGCAGATCTTGTTTTATGTTCTATATTTATCACTTCTTCTTCCTTCTCGTGTCTTATTAACTATTAACAAATAAATGTATGGTAAGAAAAATGGACTGTGGAAAAGTAATATGAAATATAATTGACAAAGACAAGAATATTTACTTAGTCGAAATGTTTTTCTTCGTTAGTTGAATTTTCCTGGATAAATATGTTGTTTTCTGCTTGCTATATATTTATGACGTCCACCGAGTTTTCTTTACGAATTCTTACCTTGTCTAGTACTAGTATTAACGGCGAAGCTGTAAAGTTTCTAACTTTTCCTTGAGTTTTTGTCTTATAAAGTACTTAGACGTGACATAAATCATTCAAACTTGATAAATCTATTGAAAGAAAGAAACAAAGAAGAAAATAAAAGAAAAGCATTGATGCGGAAAATAGTGCAAGGTGAAAGTGTCACCGAATGCTACCAAGGTTTGAAAACACGAAGATTAATAATGGTTTCAAGGATAATGGATAGTATAATTAATTATTGTCTGTTATTGAAAAACATGAACTCATATCCGACTAATAATATTCAACTTTAGAAATACATAAAAAAACATTGAATTTAACATAATGTAGAAGACTGACTGATAAGAACAGAACAAAACCTGCTCTATTCTTGATAATTTATCATTGAAATAGAATAAATGCGTTTACGTTTCACGTGTTTTCACATTTCGTGACGGTGAGTTTGCGTATCAATCTTTTGCAACGAATATGCGACAGCGAACATGCTTCAGCTGGGAGATCTTCATTATTTACATTTTTGCTATACAAGAAAGTATCTTTAAACGGAATGTAATTGCAGTAATGTTTTCAATCTTAAAATAATATTTAAGGCCTTCTGACTTATAACTTTATGCATTTACAATAAGAAAATGTGTACAGTTACTGTGAAAATGTTCTTTTCACTTATTAAAGTTTAATTTGTTGATTCAAGCAATACCTAGTAATATGAGTGATGTAAAACTGACTTTCAAAGGATTGTTTGTTAAAATCATAGGTTAGATTTTATAAACATTTACAAGCAAAAAAAGAGCAATGATGAGCGCGTTAAATTTTTTGATAATTTTGTCCACAATTTCATGATATTTAAGTTATTGCTAAATACTCTTATAGGAAGCATATACAGACGAGGTGCACGTCGTTGGAGGAAACTATATCGAGTGAATGGTCATATTTTCCAAGCAAAACGTTTTAACAGAGTAAGTTTTTGATGATATTGTTTTTGTTTTGTTTTGGTGAATTAATTATACTGTGCTCTCATTAGAGAGCATTCTGTGCCTTCTGCCACGACAGAATATGGGGTCTAGGCCGACAAGGATTCAAATGCATTCAATGCAAACTCCTGGTCCACAAAAAGTGCCACAAAACCGTTCAAAAGCCCTGTACCAGTGAACTTGTCGAACCAATAGCCAGAGATGGCCATCATAACGGTGAAAACATCCTTCAGCAAATACAACATCAACAATTGCAACCGGAAGCAACTAATCATGAATTAGTCAGTGATTACATGCCAGACATCCCTGGCGATTCGGTACCAGTTGAGGATCCAACATCAGATGACTTAGAACCCGGTTCCCAGCGGCAATACTCGCACAAAGATTTCGAACTGATTCGTGTAATTGGTCGTGGTAGCTATGCAAAAGTGCTGATGGTCGAATTGAAGAAGACGCGTCGTATTTATGCAATGAAAGTGATCAAGAAAGCGTTGGTCACCGATGATGAAGACATCGATTGGGTGCAAACCGAAAAGCACGTCTTTGAAACGGCATCAAATCATCCATTCTTGGTTGGTTTACATTCGTGCTTCCAAACACCTGCGCGCCTATTTTTCGTCATCGAATTCGTCCGTGGGGGAGATTTGATGTTCCATATGCAACGACAACGACGTCTTCCTGAAGAACACGCGCGTTTCTATGCGGCGGAAATATCGCTGGCGCTGAACTTCTTGCACAGCAAGGGAATCATTTACCGGGATCTGAAATTGGACAACGTGCTATTAGATCATGAGGGGCATATTAAGCTAACGGATTACGGAATGTGTAAGGAAGGTATTCGCTCGGGTGATACAACGTCAACATTTTGCGGCACACCAAATTACATTGCACCTGAAATTCTGCGAGGAGAAGATTATGGCTTTTCCGTGGATTGGTGGGCTTTGGGTGTACTTCTCTATGAGATGCTGGCTGGCAGGTCGCCGTTCGACATTGCTGGCGCATCGGAGAATCCTGATCAGAATACTGAAGACTACTTGTTCCAAGTCATCCTGGAAAAAACCATTCGCATACCTAGATCCTTGAGCGTTAAAGCTGCGAATGTGCTTAAAGGCTTCCTTAATAAAAATCCTGCGGATCGTTTGGGCTGCCATAGTGCCGATTCGTTTGCCGAGATACAAGGGCATCAATTTTTCAAGAGCATCGATTGGGAATTGGTAAATTTCTTCCTATTTATGTTTTTGTTTTTTTTTATTTCTGGAAGATAATACTAAAATATTAATGTTTATGCAATAGTTGCTTGCAAGACAAATTGCGGCACCTTTCTTGCCGCAAACACAAAATGTCATCGACAATTTCGACGAACAATTTACAATTGAACCAGTGTCTTTTACACCGGACAATAAGTACTAATTTCGTTTATGATAATTTTGTAAGAAATGCTAAAAAGTTATTGCTAGTTGATTGATAGTGTCGGCATTAAGCGCTATTTGTATTTTAGTTGGAGCAAAAGCAAGTGCCACCGCCTTACAAGCCACGTTTAGATTCCGACCGCGATTTGGCCAACTTCCCACCGGAGTTCACCGATGAACCTGTACATTTGACTCCTGACGATTCGTACGTGTCTCAGCTGCTTTCCTAATTAATTAGTATTCGTGCGATTATTTGTGGCAATTTTTAATTGAAACTTATTTCTCTCCGTAGGCGTATTATTGAAAAGATTGATCAATCAGAATTTGAAGGTTTCGAATACGTGAATCCGTTACTGATGTCACTGGAGGATTGTGTGTGACACGACCCTCTGCCGCCGCCACAGTGCCGCCTACATCCGAACAACGCATACAATTTCGATCTCGATCATTTAAATCTGACTCATTTAAAGCATTTAAATCTTCACACCACATACTTATCATCGTTGCCGATGCATCCGTTGCCGCCATTACCACCACTACCACCACCACCCAGTCGCTATCCGCCACCGCTCTTTCCACCACCGCCACCACCCCCTTTGGACATTGACTACTACGAGTATTACGATCTGCCAGTGCACTCCAATTTGCAGCAAAACATTCAGCAAGAGCAACAAGCGGATGTTCCAGTCGACCACGATGCTAATACTAATGATAAACGTTTGGATGCCATGCGACCATCCAAATCAATTTTACAGAATATTTTTTGCCTTCCTTTAAACTAAATTCATTTGAAAACATAAATTTCATCATTCAATTCTAATTAGTATATTTTCCATTTTCCATTTTCGTCACTTGAAATTTGAATTTAACAATTGCAAGGAAATTGAGGATTCAAATCAATGACAAAGCTCAATATGGCAATACCATTAACACACTAAACACTTATAATGAATTAGTTTTACACTAATAATGGGCACTTCAATGACCGTAGTATTTATTGCATTACATTCACTTGCATTGTTGCATCATCACTTAATTACACAATGCGAATGAAATCGATAAAAAAATTGAAAGATTAAGAGGTAAAAGAATAAATAGCTAACTAATTTGAGACATAACATTTTACACACGTTTGGCTGATAACCAAAAGAATTAATTTTATTTTACTTTTCCCTTACAACGTTGATCATTCCAAAGTTAATTTAAAATGATTATTGATCATCAGTTTATTTTCATTGTTGGAATTTGAAATTTCTATTCATGAGAAAGGAATGAAATCAATAAAAAATAAAATTACTAAACTAATATTTATAACGTATTAAATTTGTAATTGAAAATTAGAAAACTTTATAACACAGAAATTGTTAATTAAAATTATATTAACGGCTATTAGCAAAATACATTCAAAACACAATATTAAAACAAATACATACAATTGAATTGAAGTATAAAAGCAAATATTATAATTACAATTACAGCCATGCCGGCCAATTAACTGAATAATTATTAAAGTAACTTTAACACACGGCAAGTGGTGTATTTGTGTGTATCACAAGAAACTGAAAGCATTTGCAAGTATTCTAATTATTGATAGCAAAGTTTTATACGGCTATATTTAGAAAAGAGTTGAAGAGTTTTATTAAATAATTATAAATAAAGACACTAAATGATAACAAACGAATCTAAAGAAACACGATTGAAATGAATGAATGAATTAATTAATATTAGATTAACTAGACATTCCATAAAGTTATTCATGTTAAACTGAATGAGAAATTTAAAAATCGTAGGAAAATGAGAATTATGGTGAAAACTGAAAAAATTCAATTAATAACATGAGAAATAACATGAAAAATTCAACGGCACTGATAAATTAATAAATGAAATATTACTATACATATATACATATTGATTATATTATTAAGGAAATATAACAAATTGATGAAGATTAATTACCTAAGTAACTATTAATGTATTATTGATAAAGAGTTAGATCATTATTTATTGTTTACAAATTAATTATTAAGAAAACTTATTGATTAGCAAAAAAAAATTAAATGAAATGATCAGAGATACAAAAAATAACAAGAATTGAAATTATAGATATTTTAATGAAATGCAAAAGAATGGCAAAATAATCTTTATTGAGGAAAATATTTATTATTATAATATACATATAGATAGAATAACACGGAAATGAAAATTAAACAAAATATGATGCAGTTCAAGCTAAAGAATTATGACAGGCAAGCTTGAAGTAATATGAGAACACGTGAATGCAAAACGGGAAAAAGACATGTATTAATTTGCATTCCAATTTATTAAATTAATTTAATATTAAATGAAATTATTAATATTACCTACAAATATTTATACTGTTTTACAACTTCGTGCACACGGATTGGTTTAATCATTAAGTTAATTATTGACTGCAAGCCTATTTTTGTAGTGTATAATGAAAATGTATGATTTTTTTTTGATTCTGATTACCGATTAACAAAGTTATTATGTATTAATTGTTCTTATGATTCTATGATATAATGAAGATTTATGAATGTAGGTTTTTCAAATTACAAAATTGTTTGCTAAAAATGAAAATATTTTACGAATTTGAGCAAAAGAAAGTTAAAAAATAAGTTGACTGTTTATATAAATATGTATTACATTTCTAATATGTGTTAATTATTGACACTCTGATATTTAGTGGAAGTTCCATAAAAGCATTACCACACAAAAGCAGATTTTCATCGAATAACTGATGAAACTTCTTCATAAATAGCCATGAAGTATTAACGTTGTTTGTAGTATAACCTAAAACTAGTTGATGGTTGACTGCTCATGCGTAGTAGTGCTCGTAACGGATTAAACTAGACTACGAACGGCAATATATTGCGTTTTTGGATTTTTAATGTTTTTATGGAAGGAACACTTAAATATAATAATCAATTCTATTGTAACGGTTATGTTTATTAATAATGTAATTATTTATACGTTGATTATGATAAAAAAAATTGTAAAAATTGCAACTACATGAATTCTAAATGGATTTGACAATTGACATTGAAACGGATAACAATTGTGCAAAGATTTCTAATGATAAAAATGAAAATTACGCAAAATGTTCTTATATTTGATTAAATATAGTATCGGTTCGGATTCGCACCGCACAAGCGAGCTTCCTATCATATCCACTACGGTTTCGTACGACTCGTCGATCGTAAAAGTAATTTTGAGCGAAAAGTGGAAATTTGCTCATCAATTTAGTGTCATTAATGTTATTCATTGTTTATATAAATTACTTTATTTTTACGATCGACTAATTCTACCCGTACCGATTTTTTTACAGATCACCTTAAAAATCATTCTCATCCAGTCATAAAATTCGAGCGGAGGCCGAATAGGGAGCACCGACCTAACATTGAATGCATATGCAATCCGTGTTACACAACTTAGTTAAAAGAAGGACGCATGTCGAGCACATCAAATCATGTAGCGTAAACCCAGGGTTTTTACGTCATCATCCGTTTGGCAATTCTAATTTTCTAATAACACTTGCGGAGAACCGACACACTAATAACTAGGCAAATCATACCTACTCAAACAATCATTCATTTCGAGAGGAGGATCAGTCGGTAGGATAATAAGTAGCGACGAATAGTCAATGTCATCTCCAAGGCATCACCAGCTCTTTGGTTGAGATTCTGCCGCCTTACACATCTTAGTTAAAAGAAGAACGCGAGTGACCCTGGATCCCTGCATGACTACATCAAACCACGGAGCCCAGGCTTTTTTACGTCATTACCACTTATCTAACATCCATTTGGCAATTCTACAGTTGCGAAGAACCAACACACCAATAACTAGGGAAATCATACTGAAAAAATCATTCACTTTGAGAGGAGGACCAGTCGGCAGGACAATCTCCATGGAGCACCAGCTCTTTAGTTAAAAGAACGCGTATGACAGTGCATGACTACATTTTACCACTTATAATCATCTCAGTCACCAGTCAGTCAGTCATTTCGAGGGGGGATCAATCGTTCAAGAACAATTGTTCAAAGTAGGTAGGTAGGTAGGTACACTTTAAACTGCAAACAATTACTAAATTATTTCTCAGTAATACACACTATAATTTAAATAAATTGAGAATTCGTTTCACAAATAAGTGAGTTTATTAAGTATTAAATAAGTGTTTGATATTATCACAACTTCATAATTGACTAGAATTTTTCCATTTTTATTGTGTTTTTTATTTCAGATGTTGAGTGTGGTGTTTGTATTGATTGTGTTTATGTAGTGTCTGTATGTAGGTGTTTGTGTGTGTGTGTGTGTGTGTGTGTGTGTGTGTGTGTGTGTGTGTGTGTGTGTATGTGTGGGCTTGTGAGGTGTTATTCCGGTTTCGCTTTTATACGTTCGGTGAACTGTCTGAAACTGTCGGAATTGTAAATGTAAATGCTGGCGATGGCCCCGGAACAAGCACCGAACCAATAAACAACCATGAATTCAACGAGTGTGTGACCTTCGCACCCCGCTTTGAGGGATGTAGCAAGTGCAGGATTAAAGTAACCACCGGAATAGTTGAAAGCCGCCACCACCATCATCGTCGCAAAGAACGGATCGGCGACGGTGGAGAAGCGCGCCTCCGAATCGCTCAAGAAACGTGATGTCAATCGGCACAGGCAGGTGCCTATTGCTTCAATTGCTGTGCCCACTGCTGGAGAAACCTATAAGAGAAAAGAAGAAACATTTGATTTTAACAAAAGTTTATACTTAAATAGTAGATATAAAAATGATTTGATAGGATAGGTTTGGATGGGGCAAGGAATAACTTGCATTAATTGGCTTTAGACGTTCAAAATACTCAGATTACTTCGACGAGTGTATGAATTCGTTGTTTGTGATTGCGTAAGTTCTTGAGTCTGATCATGATCGCTGGGACGATTCCGGCGATCGTGCTCTTCTTGACTTCTTGAAAGCATTGCCTGCCGACTACGCTCCCTCGATGATAAGATACTGTGGCAATTTACATGTTTGATAAGAAGGAATGCCATCACTGCACCAAAATTGCTGCCGAACCAGAACGAAATTATGATGTTCATGAAAGGCATGCATCTGATGTTGAAACACGTCGCCAATGCAGCGTTCATGTACACAGCGCCGATATGAAATAATTTTCCTTCGATTTCCAAATATCTAATTAATTGATGAACAGCATCGAAGAATAATATCGAATATTCATACCTAACAATGCAAACGTAATATCCCACAGTATGCTAAATGGAACCGCGAATGGTTCGCAACATTTCACCAAATATCGCTTCGGAAACGTTGAAATAAACGTACCGAAAATTTCAGTTAACATGGTACAAGGCAGTGACTAGGTAAAGGAGGCAAAGACATGCGATTAAGGATACGTATTTCAGGACGGAGGATTTAAGAGTATAGGTTATAAGATTTATGTGTAGGTACAGTTGGGCTTGGGAGAAAAATGAACATTCTCATTCATTCACCTGCAAGTCGGCTTTACATTCCTCCCCCGCTCTACCACGATGTGTTTCGGTTAATTCTAAGGACCATAATATTTGAACATAGTAATAAATCAACATGCCGCCCATCAGTTGGGCAACGATCACTAAAAATGCTGTCAGAGCTTCTTGCGAACCTTCCACAACTTTCTCCAATTCCGAATAGGGACATGCTGACTCGAATTCCCACACTTTCGCCCACCATAATGACAGTAAAAATAGGAACAATGCGTACATCCAGACACCATAATTATCAGCCACTACACACAATGTTTAAACCTCATTAATTAGATTAGATAGATAATTATTAATTAACTAGTGGAGTGGAATAACGGAATAACGCGCATTTACCTATGACAAGCTCGAAACATATGGCACAAAGTTCGGCAGTTGCAATAAACTCCAGAAGCATTTGCTTAACGATTCCATCATTAAAACACTTCTTAACAGTCACCCTAAGAACCGACGCTAGCACGGCGGTTAATATGATGAATAACGTTGAAATGAGCAGTGGATTCATGCCCAAAATATTTTTCTTTTTGCTGAAAGTGAAATGAGAAATATGTTTAATTTTTCTTCCTTTACCTAATCATAATAACATTATTTATTCTGTTGTTGCGTCTCTTAATCGTTATCTTATTGGTATTCAAGCAAACGACTCTTACAGCACAACACTAATTTCGGCCTAATGTTACTCAGCTTGCGAGATATTTGAAATTCGAACTCAGACAAGTCATCTGTACAGGCCACTTTTTATGAAGTTATTAATTTATTTATCTACCAGATACTCTCGACAATACGTACTTGAAGCCCAAAATGGTAAATCTTTTTAAAAGACGCCATACTCCTTTGAAGAACATCATCTTCAGATTATTGCTCTTGCAAAAGAGCACAGCCCTTCACAGCCCTCTAGCGCAACAACCAAATTTATCAACTTACAAACTAACACTAATCCTATTCCTATTCGAATGGTTAAGGTATATAGGAAAGCTCGAAATTTATTTTTATAATTATTCGTTCCTCGGAGCGCAAGGCAAGGTCTCCCAAAGCGTTTTTAGTTGAATTTTACGAAAATAGACCAACGTGTGTTGAATGTTGAACAGATATGCGTCTATTGCCAGTGAGGCATGTGCAACAAAAGTATTAAGTGCAGACATGCAGGACCGGATTTCTTAGATTTACAAACTTGCATCTAGAAAGTATAAAAAAATTCAAGTGCGACTTACCTATTTTTTTGGTATGGCGATGTAGTAATGCCCTTTTCTTCCTCTTCTCCTTCGTATTAGTTGAGGGTATGTTTTTATCACTATGAATAGCTCCAATGTGCACAGCTCTTACAAAGACCATAATTTTATTTAGGTTTTTACTAAGAAGATTCACAAAGGTAAAATGTTTGTTATTTATGGTCTAAAGAGTTGTTCTATTATTTATTATGTGAATCATAATGTTTTTTTGTGAGTTTTTATTTTTTTGCGTTTTACATAACTATTCCCCTAGTTTTTTGCAATTTTTTTTTTGGTACCAATGTTAAGAATTAATTTTTCAAAACGAATTTTTCCATTTTTATATTTTATAATCACGCAAGACCGCGCTTTATTAATTTTCGGTTGATTGTGAAAAATTACTGATTATTTACTGATAATTTTGGATAATTTTAGAATATTTCGCGTGCGCTGCTTGAAGCGAAATTATTTTGATTTGTATGATATCAAAATGTCATTTTTTTTCGAAAAAGCAAACAAATCAATAGTTGACGAACGGAGATCACGGCAATTTGATTTGCTTGCTTAACGACCAAAACAAAGTTGACAACGAAAATATTCTACGATTCTAATAAGAATGAACCTTGTTTTGTAATAACATTGAAAAATATTGCCTTCATGTCTACATATAGGTATGTACGACGGTCATGGTTTTATCATATTTTTATTTACAAAGAATGTTAAATTGCATTTGTGATAAGAATCTTGTTCAGTCATAACATGTTTTGTGTTTTTTTTTTGTAATTGGAGTGAAAGTTTAGTGCACATAATCACTAGTGCTATGCAAACTTAAAAATAAGGGGTTTTCTGTTTAACAAACTTTAATCTACTCTTTGAAAAATCCTCTTTACTAGGATTATAATAGGTATTGTTGAACATACGTTTCTTCTTGGTAATCAGAACAAGTCTATTGATGTTCTTCACTTTGTGAGCCATCCTCCTAAATCTCCTTCGCGCATAGTAGCGTCGAATCTGCGACAAAATTAATTCCCCGACAAAAGCCACCACCCCAAGGATAATACCAATCATCAAGAAAGCAAAGGCTCCTTGCAGATGGTCCATAGTAATAACAACAACCTTATGGTCATGGTCATCTTCGTCGTGATTATCATCAATATCATCTTCAGAATTCAGCACAATTCCACGGTACTGATAATCCTCCCTAATCGTTTTGAAGTACCGTATCCAAGTTGATATCAAACCATTTTCGAACAAAATGCTTACAATCTCATCAAACTGGGATTTCATTGTAAACCCCTTCGAGAAGATGATACTCACTTGTTCAGTAAAGAGCGCATCGTCTTTGATGAGATGCACCTTGGCCGTGCCATCATGATTCACGATGAATGGATGTTTGGTATCAATGAAGTAACTAGCATAGAACTCACCAAGAATTGTGATGGTATCCCGATCCTTGGCAACAGTGTACAACCATTCGAACTCTGTATCATTGACAGGATCGTAGATTTCGTAGGATTGGTAGATCCTCATGTCCCGTGCGGATTTCGGATGATTAAACAAAGCCCTGCGTGATGATATACCCCCGACGCCTATACCCGATGCAAAGACCTCGTCTTCCGTGTTAATCTGATGTTCGTACCGTGGATTTGTCAAGACATCGATCAAACTGCTCTGATAGAGGCCCCCCACGATAATCATGAACATTGCGTACGAAATGAAGAGACTTCGTACCGGATTGCTCTTTGGATGTGTTGCGACAGCAGTCGCAAGAAAAACTTGCACTGAAACGAGCATGGATGAAGAGAATACCTTCAAATAGTGGAGTTCCCTCTTGCCGCACCATTTTGCAAAGCAATTTGCCAAAATCCCCAGCAAGATGACCGTGCAAGCTAGCGTTAACCAAGTGGGCCACTCAAATATGGTTATTATACTGGCCCAAGCTGGTATCTTATCAGCAGTTGGTACCACCCACAACATGTCTTCCATGTAATACACCACCGAAAAGTCGAAATCTATCATGCGGCTTGGCGTCATTGTCACGCGACCCACGCCGATTCTGAATGGGTCTAAGGCGATGCTCTTTAAAAGGCCAGTCCACTGTGTACAATTGGCGCAGCTTGCGTTAGCTTTCCCTGTTTCCTTGTAACCCCAATCCTTTGCGCTCTTGTGAATATCAAAATCATAGGAAATGTTTAGTTTTTCACCAATTTCTTTTAAAATTGCGATTTCTACGCCGAGCTTTTCATTTATTACCAGTGGTGGGACAAACATTAGTACTGTATTCAGGGTGCAATTAAAGCCCCTTTGCACGTTCAAAGCCTTTGTCACATCCAAGGTGATCATACCTTCACTGCAGCTCATAAAGAAACGAAATGAAGGATCCTTTCCACATTTATCCACATTCTTTCCATAAATTTCGAACCCGTAGACTTTAAAATTCTTTAGAGAATTTGGAAATATGATTAAAGTTCTGTAATTTTTGTGTTTGTAAAAAGCTAATAAAACTTTATTTATTAAATAATCTTGAGACTTTTGATCTAGGATTTTGTCATAGTAAATTAGAAATGTAGCGTTTGCATTGTAAGAATCAGTGCAGTCTAATCTTCTTAAAATCTCATCAGAATCGCTCAATTTGTCCAAGATAATGAAATAGTTATCACTTTTTCTGTGCCGTTTATAGAAATATTTAAACGTCTGCTCCTTGATTGCCTTTTCGCAGTTATCGATGCAGATCCCGAAACTTCGAAATTTCTGCTGAAACCCATTTGTGATCTCCCAAGTCCAATTGCTTTCTGTCGAAGCACCATAAACCGCTTTGATGACTTCTTCTGTTATTTCATATTGAGGATAGGACTCAACATTGAAGTATACAATTGTATTAAAGGAACCTTCAGGGAAGAGTCTTTGCATTATCCTTTTAATACAACTTTGTGCATTTATACGATACGTCATGTCTTTTAACTCCTCTAGGGTATCATTACTTTCCATATATTCTTCATTAAATGCCCGATGAATGGTTAACAGCACTAAAAATAGGTGCAACATATTTTCTGTTTGTTTTATACCTAACTGATCGTACTTACTGCATTTTACGGGAGAACTGCGGCAAAATTTATGACTCTTTTGTTTGCGTTTTTGTTATCGATGCACGCAGTGCATCTTTTCATGTTTTACTATAGATAAGTAGTCTTATTTAACAATCATTTAAATTACATCAGCATGACTTGTTTCACAATTGCGGTTGGTTTTCACTGAATATTAGGTGAATTATTACACACGAATTTACAAGAAATATATAGGAAAATAAATGGTTAGTATCAGGGCGCCGACTACGGGGGGGGGGGGGGGGGGG
>JARJEB010031266.1:0-14917 GCA_030264535.1 Liometoxenus newtonarum
TTGCCCTCTTAGGATGTTGTAGATGGCGCAACAGTAGAGGCGGGAAAAATTAATTTGAATTTAGAATATAAGTTAGGTACATTTTAAGTTTGTGCACACTAAGAAAATCTCCTGCGCACGCCTATGATCCTATGTCCTGTATGTCTATAAGAATAAATAATCTCAGGATATCTATAAAATCAGCAAGTAGCTGCTTATTTCAAAGTTAAAATGCGTAATGTCGAAAACTGTTTTTTTTTTGTATCCCCATGGTATTTTATAGGTACATGTTTCAATTTTCAATTACTCCTTGCACTTTACATTTTCCAGTGGTTCTATTACTTTGGAATCTTCGAAGATTTCATCCTTCGATTTGCGTGGGCGTTCTCGACGTCACTTATCGAGTTGGGTTACATACATGCTGAAGTAATGGTGACCATATTAGCGCCGTTCGAAGTATTTAGGTAGTTATATTTAATATTTTCAAAGATCCTTTTAATTACAATTCAGTTAGACAATGGGCGCGTGCAGGGAAAAAAGCGATAAAGCGCTATATTTTTGCGTTATGCTGCAGCTTTTACGTAGGCTGGCATGTTTGAAATTAGACATTTTGACATAAATCTAACATGCTTCCGTAAAGCGCTTCAATAAAACGATGCAGCGAAAATTATATACGCTTTATTAATGGCGAATTGTTCCAGCAAAAGTAAAGAGCTTTAAGAAGTGACGCCAGCGATATTTTAATTGCAGCGCGGTAGCCGCTATAGTTCTCTGAATGCGCCCAATATTATTGCAGTTAAACAGTGCATCGACACTGGTTAAAACCATATCATTGTACGAAATCCACGAACTACAGCGCTTGAAACGCTGCAATTTAAAAATCGCTGAAAGTTCGTAAAACGTAGCTTTTTAAAGCGCTTTGCTGCAGCAATCCGCCATTGATGAAGCGTACCTATATATTTTTCGCTGCATTGCTTTAATCAAGCGCTTTACGGAAGCAGATTTTTAAATTGCAGCGCTGCAACCTCTGTAGTTCCCTGAATACGACCAATAACATTATCTTAACTTGAAAAAACAGCTCTTGTCAATTTTGCTCGGCTGCGATCAACTTTTGAGTATGTTGATTTCATTTTTGTATATTTTGTATTTTCTGTTAATGCAGGCGTTTCATATGGAACTTTTTCCGATTAGAGAACGAACATTTAAATAATTGTGGCAAGTTTCGTGCCGTTAGAGACATTTCAGTGGCGCCCTTGGATTGTTCCGATCAGTCTGTGCTACTGCGTATGATGGACGAGGACGATGGTGTCATTAATCGCCGCAAGAAGAAGGGACGATTGAGGAAGAAAGATGAGACGCGAGTAACCTTAGAAGGAGAGTCAACGGACGATAATATGGACATGGATGTTTAAAAGAGTAAATGTTGATTAGTTTTTAATAGCTTTAGGAATTTTTATATACAATTATGTAGATACTCGTATTATTAATGTACAAAAATTACTTTAAATCCAGGAGGTTTAAGTTAACTAAAAATAGGCGCAAATGCAATATTTTAAATGTAGTATGTACATGTAATCAGTATTAGATTTAATAAATATATGTTGTTATTATACAAGGTGATCCAGTCACATTCAGTTGGCTATGCCTATAAATAATTCATAAATAGAATAAAGGCTTGTTTACAACTAACGCAAACAGGAACGCAGAAGTAAACGCGAAAAATGTATAGGATTTACAATTACATTGTTGCCGGTATTGACAATGACAATTTCGGCAACTATACCGTCAGCACGCGGACGTTAACGTCAAAATTGGCCAAGTTTTAAGTTTGGCGATAATGTTTCTGACTCTTCGAACGACAATATCGGATTCCAAGGTTATGTTTATCAATTTTAAAGTTTTGAATCGATTAAAATGGGGAAGAAAAAAGATGGCGAATACAATTGTAATGGTTTGGGGTCTGCGTCAGTTGTGCACTAGCCTTAAAATTGTTACTAATGCAGCCAACTGAAAAGTCAATAATTTTCGATCACTTTGTACTAACTATATTAAATATGAAAAATGCAGATTTATTATTAATATATTGTTTTCTTTTTAAACTAAATTTTTACCTAAAAATGTTTTAAATTGCAACAAGGCGGAGCGAGACGAGTGCGGGGGTTTGCAGCACCCCCTTTTCAATCAAAATATGGCCTTTTTGTAATGTAATACCATTTTTAGTAAATGATTAAAATTTAAAAAATAAAGTTATATAAAAATTCCTGGCTACGCCACTGACTGAATTGCAATGATATTTGAATATTATTGCTGTCATGAATGATGAACTTCAAAATGTACTTTATGATCTCTGATGAAGTACTTAGGTAACAATATATTTATTTTTTTGAGCGATGTTGTCGACGTTTTCGTTTATCGCTGCGCTGGGCTTGTTATACGGTTTGTGTGCAAAAGAAAAAAAAAACCAAAAATCAGATAAGATAAATCGTGATAAATGTCGAAAACGAAACTACAAAAGCAAAGAATTTCAGGGCGCATTTCTACCTTGTTTTTACTTTTATGACAATTTTTTTTATCTAAACAGTAGAACGAGGGCCCCTCTCAAGCCCCCACCCCACACATTAGTTACGCCACATGTCCCTTACACTATTTTGGTTTTAACTCATTCTCGCTCCTCGCTACTTAACAACAATATTTGAACTTTTTGTCGTGCTAAATATGAAAATATTCCTGTTTTAACCATTTCCACTAGTCGTTTGTCGTTTCGTTTATATGCATTTGTTAAAAGTTAAATTACGTCGTTAAATCAGTCATTTTCAGTCCAAACAAAATGAAATATTCCCGCATTCAGTCGAGTCGAGTCGCACAGTCAGTGTTTGCCCGTTGTACGTTGTACTTACATACACTTCGCTTCCATTCATTATTGCGTAGAATTCTAATCTAACAATAATAAGTTGGCGCTCATGAAAATCTGTCTCCGAAACACGCGTGGGTGACGCATTGAAACAGTGAGTGTGTGCGAGGGCCCCTCTCACATGCAGGGCGGCGGGTAACATTTTCAAACACGACTGGTGGTGGTGTCGACGTCGACGAGACGACGGCGGCGCGTCCCCGTGTACACAGTTTGACGTCAAAACGCAAGGGCGGCCAATCGCACACGACTAATCTCTGCCTATTCTATATTGATTTCCCCCCAGTTGAAAAATGGCAGAACAGTAACAAACATATGGAGTGAACAACAGTCGCGACCACCAAACCCGTTATCAAAATATAGCCGAAACGAACAACTATGAAATTCAACTTCCTCATATTTCTCATCGTCATTTTCTGGAGTGTTTACGTTGACTGTGACAATACGGATATTTATACTGGTACGTATAACCACCCTGCCTGCATTCTTTCTTTATTCATATATTCTTTGCAAGTTAGAAATTAACAACAAACACCCGCATTGAGGAAACATTTCATTTACATAAACAAGCATGTCGTTTACTTGTTACCAACCAAAATAATTATGTCCTATCACAAAATCGGTAGAACTAAACTAAACGAGTTATTATAATAATCAAAATTACACATTACACTGGTCGAAAGACGAAAAAAGTAAACAAAACTTGGAATTGTTTTTATTTAAATTTAAGAATTGTAAATGCATGCGTGCTTTAATGAAGTGACATAAAGGAAATGTGAAGTTTAGTATAATTTTTCTGGTTGCCGAGAAAGTGGAATTTGTGTAAATTCGCATAAATTGTCAGTTAATTTTGCTACCAGCTGTTTATAACTGAAACTGATCCAATTAAACTTGTTGGGCGAGATCTTAGGGCGAGATTATAAGCTGTTGAAATCTGAAGCTTTTGAACTGACTCAAGTGAACTGACAGTCAGTACAAACAGTTCAAACAAGTTATTATGAACTTGCAAGATTAAACCATTGCAGTTAACTATACGTACAGTTATTCATAATTTTATTATTTGGTTCAGGAACAGAGTAAAATTTGTTTACAAATTATACGATTTAAAATATTAATTTTTTTTAAATTTTATGCAAAATTTTCTTAAAACATGTTAAAAAAACTTATAAATAATTCAATAATGATTTAACTTAATTTCAAAAATTTCGAATCAATTATTATTTAGCTAATTTACTCATTTAAAGACTGAATCATAAAAATGCGCTTTAAATTTGTCCAGTAAAACCTTTAATTTCTTCATTACTTCGCCAGAGCTAACATGATTAAAAATTTAAATATACAGTGAGTTTTTTTAAAGTCTCCCATAAGAATATTTATATGGTAAAAAAGTTAAGCCGTGTTGATGGATCTTCTGCTGCTTATTTAGTTCAAGGAAAGAGTTAAATTTGTTTAAAAATTAAATGATTTAAAATATTAATTTTTGATCAGAAGGAAGGGACGATGAGGTCTATTAATTTTTGACTTTTTTTTTGAATTTTATGCAAAATTTTCTTAAAATATCTTAAAAAACTTATAAATAATTCAATAATAATTTAACTTAAGATGTAATATTTAAAAAATTTTGAATCAATTTTTATTTAGCTAATTTTTACTCATTTAATGAAAATGTGTCTTTAATTTGTCCAATTTAACTTTTAGTTTCTTCATTACTCCGCCTGCTAACTTGATTAAACATATACAATGCGTTTTTTAAGGTTTCCCATAGGAATATTTACATGGTAAAAACTTTAAGCCGTATTAATGGATCTTCTTATTTAGTTCAGGGAAAGAGTAAAATTTGTTTACAAATTAAATGTTTAATTTTATGCAAACTTTTCTTAAAACATGTTAAAAAACTTATAAATAATTCAATAATGATTTAACTAAAAATAAGACTGAATCATGAAAACGCGCTTTAAATTTGTCCAGTAAAACTTTTGATTTCTTCATTACTTCGCCAGAGCAAACATGATTAAAAATATGAATATACAGTGCTTTTTTTTAAGGCCTCCCTTAAGAATATTTATATAGCAAAAACTATAAACCGTGTTAAGGTATCTCCAGCTGCTTAGCTACTTAGTTCAGGGAAATAGTAAAATTTGTTTACAAATTAAAAGATTTAAAACAAGAATTTTGGAATTTTTTGAAAATGTTGTGCAAATTTTTCTTAAAACATGTTAAAAAACTTAGAAATAATTCAATAATGATTTAAGTTAAGATGTGATATTTCAAAAATTTGAAATCAGTTTTTATTTAGCTAATTTAGATACTCATTTAATGAAAATGTGTTTTTAAGTTGTCCAATTAAACTTGTAGTTTCTTCATTACTCCTCTTGCTAACATGATTAAAAATATACATATACAGTGCGTTTTTTTCAGGTCTCCTATAAGAATATTTACACAGTAAAAACTTTAAGCTTTATCAATGGATTTCCTGCTCTTGCTGCAAATTTTACAAATCAAAAAATACACTCTTAATTTGTACTAGTTTTAATACATTCTGACAGTCTATCAACAGTAACCCAAGTTTTCCGATAGGCAGAAAAACTAACAACTGTCTGAGCTCACAGCCTTAGTTAGAGGCTTACAGCATTAAAATCACACTGTCAATTTGGCTGCCTACCACGAAATAAGCAAAATTTCAATTTTCTTAATTTAATTTTCTAGTACCTATGAAAACTTATGTTTCTGTTAGAAACTATCAAAATGACTTATACGGATTATACAAATTTAGAGCGTTTTAAAATTTGCATCAGATCCCATGGCATATGGGATGGGAGATCTTAAAAAAACGCACTGTATGTATTTACGTATAACTGAAAAATCGATTTTACATTATGTACATTTAAGTTATTTTAAATGTGATTGTAAATAACGGATCACGATAAATACCGAAATTAAGCTATACTAATATAAGCGCCGCAAGGGGGTGCAAAGGGATGCACTTGCAGCCCTATTAGAAACTAACGAGATTAGAACAACCAAACAAATTTCCTAATTGTCTCAAAATAATTATGAGAATTGAGAATGTACCCCCTGGAAAAATGTCTGTCGGCGCCCATGTAGCTATATTAAACACAAAAATATTTGTGCAAATTTCAAATTGCAGGAAATTATGCGCCATTTCCTTGATCTTGTTACTGTATTACCATTACCATTACTCCAGTATTATTTCCTTGTTAGAACTAACTAGAGTCAAGGTTAATTACTAATATTAAATTCCTCTTTAAACCTATAGTTTTAACTTAAATTCCGATTTAATCCTACGAGGCACTAGGGAATAAGTTTCATTTGAACGTTAAGAACGAACCTGGAAACCCGAGCACTGCTAAACGGTGGCAACTCAAACATAAGCTCAAACAGATTTAAAGTTAAACTTCAATAACAAACTCAAATAATAGTATATTATTGAATGAGCGCATATGCAGGCTAATATACGCGAGGGCTAAGGTTACGTAGCGAGACTAATTCGAGCGGAGTAATCTCCCGAGCATATAATAGCGCATATGCGCGAATTGAATACTATACTTTATCCGCGACGACAAAATTTAATTTTTATACTGCAGTATGGCTTTCAAACTTAAAAATTTAACCATTGAATTCAACTTGCAGTGTGAAGACGTTTGCTTGACAGACAATATTTGACAACCGGCTTCTGTCATATATGAGTTCAAGCGTTCAAGGCAAGCTGAGTTTGCTCAGCCTGTGTGTCACATATCATTATTGAATGCACGTAAGAGCTGTAGCTGTGATTGGCGTAAAGTAAATCTCTAGAGGAATAATGGATTTATTATTTACGTTTGTCAAGCTCATTATTCGCAACGTACACACCTAATAATGGTTGTTTTACTTGGTCCTCGTGGATAAAAGATAATTTACTAACCTTAACCTAAAATCAAAAGCAATTGTAATTATAAATTACATTTTTAATTTTGATGGTCCTAACCAAAACTTTCATCTTTTCATAATCGTACAATTTTAAAGACTTTCCTGATTTTTGACTTGGTCTTTCAATTGGTCGATTGGAAATAACTCACATCAATATAAAACCAAATTCAACACGGTCGTATAAATATTGAATAAAATCACGTTCGAATGTAAATATTTGACATGTCACATGTCACATCTCAATCTTTGTATAATATACTGGGTACTGCACGAAAATGTACGGGTAAAGAACTGTGAATGATGAGGAAATACGTTATTTTTTTTCGATCGTCCTTTCTTGGGAAATTCGGATGATTTGGCCAAAGTGTGTAATTGACTTTATTCCGGATCGGATTTACTTTGAAGGAATTTACTTTACCCAGAATTAGAAAAGAAAAAGAAAAATCTTGTGAAGGTAAAGTAAAGTAAAAATGCGTTTTTCATAATTTTCCATTATTTGTGATTTGACTTCAATTTTTATTATTATCTACTTTTAAAAAAGTAGCAATTTCAAAATATTGAAACAGAAACCGTAAAAATGTTAATAAAATATCTATTAGGTACTTAAAAGGAAAACTTGCTTTCAAAACTTATCAAATATTTATTTTCATCATTATTAGCACTTTCATATCGTACAAACTATACGAACTTTTATATTTATTTATATATAGTCTTCATGAAAGTTTATAAGTTATTTACAAAGTGTGTGACGAATTGGTGCGGAAAGGGCGGAATATACCGTGCGTTTATTTTACCGTCGTACATGCGCTATGTTCGCAGCTAAAATAAACGAGTCAAACTCATGGCAGTGGGGATTTGTATTGTTAAAGACACACCGACGGCCGGGGAGAGGGTCCGTTCATCAGTTTAAGAGTAATTTTGTTGATTATTGGAAACATTGCGTACGGTACGTATTATATGTTCAATGGTAAAATAAACGCTCTGTATATTCTACCAAAGTCAAAAACTCATAAAATCATACAATGTATAGGTTATATTCGTGAGTTGGGTGTTGAGTGTTTAAAGTTGAGAGTTTTCCCTTAGTGAATATAAATATAAATATTTTCAGTAGTTATAACCTAGCGAAGGAAAGTTTTGAGATCATGAATAAAAATTTTACAGGAAGAGGGACATTCAAATAATTCGAAGGTAAAGTTTTCTCTTAAGTGGTGACCACATAAGTTTTTAATTTAATTTTTTTTTATCGTATGTTTAGTTCATAGTTGCTGTTAATGTTTTCCTTTATAAAATATAAAAGCACGGGAAAGTATTGAGATCAGTAACAAAAATTTTACAGGAAATTCAAATATCCGAATGTAAAACATGTAAAAATTCTTCCAAACGCAAACAATTCTTATTTATACTTTTGGTTTTGTATTTTTTCTCGAGTTGAAAAATTATATGGTGACCACGCACACGTTTTTAATTTTAACATTTTATTTATTTCTGTTTTTATGGCAAAAGCAAGTTTAGTCGAAAGTTGTTCATATTTTCCTTTACTGAAGTATAAATTTAGTAAAAAATTTTAGCACCTTCTACATAGCAAAGGAAAGTATTGTAATCACGAAGAAAAATTTAAGAAAAATTCAAAAAAATCCAATAAGAAGCAAATCTTTTTTTTTCTACGTACCTTTTGTTGTTGAAATTTTGTTTTAATATTTATTACGTTTGTAAATCGTGTAGCGACCAAACAAAATATTTCTTTCAATTTTATATATTTATGGAAAATATAAGTTGCGTCCGGAGTTTATGTTAAACTATTCAAAGTAAACAACATGTCAGCAACTATTTTGTATATTTGTATATCAAGTCTGAAAGTTGTAAATATAAACATATAGAGGGTGAGAGAAATATTTTAAAGAAATCGCTATTTTGTCTTTATAAAAGTTTATGTTAATAGTTCATTGGTTTTCAACAGTTGGCAACAACAAAGTAAGTAGAATTCGGAATTTTGCAAAGTTTTTTTTCTTCAAAATTCAAATGGATAACAAAAGTTGATCTCCCTACTGATTTGACTTATCTACATCAATCAACATACAGTTAAAGTAAATATATTTTCAGTATTTTCATTCAAAACTGAAGGGCTCACGTATTTTTTCATAAAATTATCGACAACGCAAAAATGTTTAGTTTTTATTTGTGGCAACGTCAATTTAAAAAAAAAAACATAACAAAAGTTTATTACGAACAGTAGCGTATCCAGGACCGGACCATGCCGGGGGGGGGTTCCATCCCCCGTATTTACTATTTTTGCAAAAAATTGTAATTTTTAAAATTTGTGTTTGTAATGTATACGTATTTGAAAGATCGAGGGGTTGGGGGGTGTTCTAACCCAAATATCCCCCCTGAATACGCCCTCTGATTACGAACAATGGAAATAATAAAAAAAGAAAACAGAACAGAAACTAATTGTTGGTCTTTGAATGAATAATCGGTAGAAAAATGTTAAATGTAAAAAATTTGTGGTTTTACTTCATAAAATTCAGTTTGAAATCAATAAATTAAATTATAAAAAAATAAAATAAAAATAAGTTTTTAATTCGATAAATATTGTGTTTTGTTGTTTTTCTTTTCTTTTTTTTTCAATTAGTAGATAAATTTGTTTGTTTTCATGTATTCGGATTTGTTTGCGTTGTATTTTATCTCTTTTTCTCTTTATCTATTTGACTATTTGTTGATTACTCCTCGAACTGCGCAATATAGCCTGAAAATCGAGAACTACGTCGACAATTACGAGTACCGGAGTGCAATAATAAAAATGTCCATATATAGAAAAAAAAAACAAACAAAAAAAAAGTCGCTGACGCTCGCAGGTTTTTCTCTCCGGTACGGTTGGTAGTATAATCGTCCTCACATTGGTTCGTACGCGTTCGCTCGTTTTCGATAAAAACAATAAATCCGGCATTTAAACGTTTTCCCCGAAACATTGCCCATCAACTCCAAGCATTTTCCTATTTTCCTGCATGCTCATCCTGCATAATAACATTAAATTTCCGAACTATCAGCGCATTTTATTTCTTGCCAAGCACAAGCACGCACAACCAATGACTAAAATGCACAAAGTGTAGATAAAAAAAAAGTAACAAAAACAAATAATAAATATATTTTGATTTTTGTTTACATTTTTATTCTTGAAATTTATTTTAAATTTCATATGTATTTTTTATGGAAGGCTGGCTGTATGTATTTCTTATGGACGGTCGGCTGTATGCAATCATATTTGATCCGATCTGATCTGATATGATCGGATTACATACAGCCGGCCGTCCATAAGAAATACATACAGCCAGCCTTCCATAAGAACACATACATCCTTCCCTGTTACATCTCCATCTGTACATGGAAGGTTGAAGGCGGNAAATCTTCATCTGCAAGCTCGCTCAGAACCGACTAATCTCTTCCATCTACTAATTTCGGTCAATTTATTGCAAAAATATTTTTGAAACACTCGGTATATAAAAACATTTAAAAAATAATTTGAATAAACTCTTACGAGTAGTTTGGTTAGAAAAGTTGTAAAATGTAATTTCTTATAAGCGATTTTTAAATTGAACGACTTGGAAATGGAAACGATGCAGGTTTACCTGCAGAAAACTAAAGGAGGATTTCCACGAAACCGCGAGTCGACAAAAGAGAAACTTAGTTGAGTTTATGAAAATAACAACACACGGGATCATTTTTTTTTTACATTTCAAAGATTGCTTCCGAAAGAATTCGAATACTTTTTTTGAAAAAAAAATCTTCGAAAAGACTCCTTTGCTGGAAATCCGCCTTTACACTTAGGTACAACATACAATATCTGAATGGGGAAAATAGAAACAGGATATTCATTAATACGCTAATTAACTGCAAGTTCGTTAATTGAACCATTTTAAATTAACGTCTATATTCCGTTTAGTTTACTAATTTCAGTATTTACTTAGTTGAGTAGGTATATTGAAATACCCTGTATATGTAAACTTGGAACTGGAGCTCATGATGCTGGCCACTCATTGTCAGTCCATTTGTTTCGTGTTTATCGGTATAAGAGAGCGCATGGAAAAGCGAAAATAACTTCATTATCGTTGCTTAGTAGATTAGTTTAGTTTCTGTGTACGCAAAATTAAATTCAATTACGGGACCGAAACCTAAACCTAAAATGATTCTAAATGGGAAACGCACATCCTGCAAAGTGCAAAAGGGAAACGAAATGTATGTACGCCCAGAGACGGCGCTAGCGAACTAGCTTCAGCTAAGGTAAGTGACGCATAGAGGGCGCTCCAAGCTATCCCGGAAAAGTAGTAAGTAGTCGCATAGAAAGCTCTCTAAGTCGTTTGGTCCCTGGCAACATCGCAACGTAGGTAAGTGATGTATAGAGGGCACTGCTATCTCCCGCGGGATAAATAGTGTCAATCTAAGTCTTTCGGTTTGAAATATATAGAGGTCGCCTGAATAAGTAGCGCCGTCCCTGGCTGGCAACACCGCACCATCAAGTGCTTGTGCTATTTCCAACATTTACAAGTTTGCTTGGTTCGTATCGTCCATGCTTTTTGCTTCTATTATTGCATTAGTGGGAACAATTTAGCAATACTTGTGTAATGGGTATTAACTGTATTAGTACGAAAACAAATTGACCAAAACTCGTTTCGTTTCGTCCTCAGTCTTCACTTCACTTCCAAATGGGCTAACGACTAACGTTGCTTGATTGCATAGAATGGTACATTATAAATGTTCATGTTCATGTTCATGTTCCTGGGAAAATGTTCAAAAGTTGCAAAACTGGCAACGAGGCTAATGTGATATTTAGTGTTTATACAGTGTTCATTCGTTGTTGAAGAATCCGTAGAGAAGAGAATTTTATCAACAATAAATGAAGTTAAAATAGGTACCTGTACCGTTAAATATTAAAATTTCTGCGAAAATGCCAAGTTCAAGAGTTTGATTTTAAATGTAAATATTTTTTAAACTAAATAAAATACGAAGAAATTGCAATAACATAAATTTTTCAGAATTTAAAGGTTAATCGAGAAAAATTTACAAAATTTCAAACTTTTTTATCATATTGAGGTTATGTGTATGTAAGCATGATGTTGAGTTGTATAAGCCAAACTGTAATCCGTTTATTTTAAATGTGATTATTTCGTAAATTGTTGCAAATACGGAAAAAATTTTCAGACATAAATTATTGGGAATTTAAAGTTTAATTAAGAAAAAGTTACAGAATAGCAATAAATTGAATTGTTTGGAAATTAACTGCTTGTAACTTATAAAATATGTACAAATTTGGATTTGTACATGAATTTGCAAACTCAAAGAAATTGAAAAAATCTATATTTTTATAATCGCTTTTATGTTGGCGGAAAAAGTAATATAAATTTGCCAGAGTTACTGATTGGATTAGTGGGTATAACAAATGCAAACTCCATGATGAGACAAATTGGCAGAGAATCTAATTTTCTCGAATGAATGACCAGACGATCAATATGTAATCAAATGTTGGTAGACCGAATAATAATGGAATGATTAAATTTTTATACTTAACAATAGCAAAAATCAGTGCGTTAAATGCGCACCGTACAACTTTCCGACCATATAAACTATGATTTCGTAGAAATCGTCAATCATAAACTTAATTTTGATTTCCATTTTCCGCTCCATTCCTATTGCGATATTCAAAGAAGCAAAATGAATTCGGAAGAAATCAAAAATTTCCCAAAACTATTATCTACTTTCGAAAAAGTACGTAAAAATCCAATTAAAGACTGAGGGATACCAATTAACGTAGATCGTAGGTTGCAACTAGTTTCGCACAATTAATGCACCATTAGGCAAATACCACAACTAAAGAAATGATTTGTTACACAGACTATTAGTAGAAGACATGAAATTAAAACTGAAAAGTAAAGATTGAATGAATAAATAAATATTCTATTATAATTAAATTTTATACAAGTTTACGAACAATGCCTGATGGTGGTGTATATTCAACGATTGAATCATATATGCAATGAGAAAATGTGCACTAGTATTTTCTTTAAATGGTTGTTCCGCTTACAATTCAATTTTTAAATCAATAGTTGCTGATTTGACACTTTATAAAAAGTTAGGTAATTTAGATTACCAAAAAAAAGTCAATCAACGGCCCATCTTCACTTCAAGACAACTATTACTTTCGTTAGAAACCTGCTATAAACTGCTCGGAAATTGAAAATGTTCTGAATGTTTAAGTTTGCTTGTGGATTAATCCAAATTAAGTGATAATGACAAGCACGAATAAAAGAAAACTACGTATATTTTTCTCCACGCACACTTTTTAAACTTACACACCAGGAAATTTTTTATCAACTTAATAAATTAATGCGTAGTTAAAAATCGGTGCGTTAAATTCCACCACACAACTTACAACCGATTTCGTAGAACTCGTCAATCGTAAAATTAATTTTAATCGGAAAGTGGAAATCTTTTTGCAATTACCACTTTCCGATCAAAATTTGTCGGAAAGTTGTGCGTTTTTGTCAGTAATAGGTATTTAACTTATTACTGAAAAAACCGCACAATTTTTATCTCTATACATTAATGTGTTTACTACATTTAGATCTTGCTTGTGCCCAACTGCTTACATGAGGTTTTATTAGCCATTCAAAATCTAATAATTCACGCTTTACTAATTCTGATCCTCATTACGCCTCATTGCAGAATCTTATTGTGAAATTATATAATTAGAGGAACCACGGACCGCGGATGTGCTGAGCCTTGCCGTATATTCCGACCGACGAATAACTACGTGCCGGGATTCCCATGCTTTATACAGGGGTCGGCAACCTGTGACCCGCCGTTGACTTTCATGCAGCACGCCAAGCAAAATACAAATAAATAAATAAAATTACAAAGTTAAATGAAGAACTTTCCATAAAGTTTTATTTCTAAGCTAATAAGTAAGCAATCGCCCTCTAGCGACAAATGGCGAACTAATTATTTAAATTCATATTTTCATGTGCGGCTTGCCGAAAAATTTTTCTATTAAAAGTGTCCCGCAATCCAAAAAAGGTTGCCGACCCCTGCTTTATAATTTCGTGAGCTTCGTTTACAATTTGCTTTTGATTTTGCGCTTATAATTCTAATGCTTTTCAAACTTATTCATAAATACAGGGTGATCCAATATGAATAACATTCGCAGTTGCGGCTGAGTCGGCAGGAATATATTCAAGTTAATCATGTCATTCATTTTGAGTCACACTGTAGTTAGGTGTATATATGCATATGGTATGTATATCTACGTATGTTTAACGCATGGATACCCAACATCAAAATCTTACGACTCTAGAGAGAATAAATAAATTTTTGATAAATTGAAAATGTTTGCGAAGTATAGAAATTTTAACTGCATGGAAATTCATTTTTATTTAAACTAAACTGTGGATGCGTTGAGGAGAAAGGAGAAAATATTTTTTATAAAGTGTTTTTATAAAGTGTTTTATAAAGATTCAATCATTGAATACACACCACCATCAGGCATTGTTCGTAAACTTGTATAAAATTTAATTATAATAGAATATTTATTTATTCATTCAATCTTCAATGTAATATTGTAATTTGTTGCGATAAAATTGGAATTATTATGAACTATAGTATATTATTATATGAGTGATTATGACAGCCATTGCTTACGAAGATGAGGTTTGAGTCCAGGAGCCGCAAGGCGAGTGGCGCAATTCATCTGAGTGAGCAATGGCCATAATCGCGAATATAATATTATGATTTTTCTACACCTTGTACTATTTTTAACACAAAATACAAACTGTGATTTCTCGATGAAGCAACGAACGAGCACTAATAACTGACAAGTGAAACAATATGGCGGGCGATTCACATCGAGCTATGGTCGGAATTCTTTGGGTTCTTTCGAGATTTTAGATCATATTTATAGATAAATTGGATCGGTCACTTCAAATTTGTTAAATTTTGTTGAACTTTAAATGATTTTCGAAAATACGCGATCAATGTTATGAAATTGACAGAATTTCTCGGGTTCCTTCGAGATCTTAGATCATATAGATAAGTTGGATCGGTCACTTCAAATTCGTT
>JARJEB010031272.1:0-10442 GCA_030264535.1 Liometoxenus newtonarum
GTTACAGTTAAGCGAGTTGGGTTGCATAGAATTGCTCCACTGCGTACTGCACGCCGATTGGTAACAAATCACTTTATGCTCCTCGGGGTATAAACCGAATCACTTTATGCTCCTAGGAGTATAAGTGTATCGGAGGCACAATAAAGCTACACTTCTACAGCATGCAACAGTGAATGTAATGTTTCACTTATACGACGTTCGGAGATAAAAGTATTTTATAACTTTATAGTTACATTTTTAAATTAAATATTAAAATTTAAAATAATTTTGTCGTTCCAATAAAATACGTTTTTGGCATCAAAATTCTCTTCAAATGTGGAGCAGGAATATACAAAAAGATGATATACCGTGTAAATTCCCAATGTTCACACTTATGCCCTACCACCCGGTATACGCTGGAAGTAAGAATGCGCTCTGAGTTCGGCTAACATTCAGTATCGTAATTTCAGGAATGCGCGTAGATTAATTAAAATATATTTTTATTCAATAGGTAACGATCATTCAATGCTACATATACAAAGTATTTGATAAAAGGAAGAATGAGTGAATAAAGAACAACACACCACCAATCACCACAAATATTCATTTCATTATACCAGATGTTTAAACAATAATATGTTATAATATTGATCATAATTACAAACTTTACTTTCAATACATAATTTCTTTATTACCTTACTGTTCTCAATAATGGTTATTTTCACAACAAGTTGCGTTGAGAAGGGTCTTATGAGCGAGTGATGGCAGAATAAAACCCTTCTCAGCACAAAGAGTTGCAAACACTATTTTTTGCACACCCACAATCATATTTTAGAGACAATATGCCAATTTGACGGTCGAAACCGAGGTTACACGTCGTCGAGCACGTCGAACAGTCTCAAAGCGTATGCAACCCAAACAACAATTGCAATTACTGACATTGCACACTGTTATGTAATGAAACATCTTATGCAACTTCGCTACCACATATACTTCAAAATAGAATATAATGTGTCAAAAATATAATTAAATAATTTTTTTGTTTATTAATAAATTTGCTTGTCGCTTACGCAAAATTGGTTTATCTTTTAAAACTTGTCGGTGACTAGGTAAAATTGCAACTTTTTGTATTTTTATTTTATATTACGATGTACATTAATGAACATTATCGCTTTATGGTTATAGGTATATTTCTTACCAGAAAACTAAGAGAATATTGTCTTCAGCACTTGCGCGTTGGTTGTTAAACGGTATTAGTAAAATAAGAGGATTGTTAAAATAGCTTTTAATTATGTTTGAACGTGTAGCAAAAAATTACAAGTGTTAGAACTGAGTTTAAGATGGTTAAGAACAATTACAACGTATATCATTCGAACACATAATATTGGCGTAAATTCAAAGCGGAGGCGCTGAAGAATTCTTATTGTTTGCGGTTTTCTTAAGTTTTATGCATGCAGGAATTTTTTAGAAATTTAAAATTTAACATCTAATATCTTATACAGAGCGTTTATTTTACTATTTTACCATGGAACTTAGCATATAGCGTAGGCAATGTTCGGGTCAAACTCGTGGCAGTGGCCATGCACGATCAAAGTAATTTTTAAGTGAATGTCGTTACTGTCAGTTGTCAGTTTTGTTCCTTGTCATATCTGAATTGATTATTCACAAATTGTTCATCAATTGTTCTTTCTCAAGGATCTCGAATCTCGATTCAACACTGTTTGGTTTGGTTTCGTGGTGTGTTGTCGTCCGTTCCACATCCCCATTCTCTCCCCATCCGTCGGAGCGTTGTTGGCAATACAAATACCCGCAGCAATAAGTTTGACTCGTTTATTTTAGCACATGCTATGTTCCACGGTAAAATAAACGCACGGTATGTACTTAAATAAAAATTTATAGAAATATAATAGAAATCATTGCAGGGTAGAGTCATGACAAATCACAATTAATAAATATAATATACAGAGCGTTTATTTTACCATCGAACGTATAGAATGTGGCGTACGCAATGTTCGCAGTTAAAATAAACGAGTCAAACTCATAGCAGTGGCGCTGCACGAGCAAAATAATAATAATTAAGTAATTGATCATGTCGTTACTGTCAGTTGTCAAAGAACAAAGAAATGCTATATCCGATTGAGTATAGGTGAACCTTAGAAATTCCGGCCAGCAATTTGGAGTTCTGCTGATGATTTTTAAAAACTTCACCTAAATATAAATTACATACACCTAGCACTTTGATAAATACCACTTTCTCGGTACTTTTATTTCCATATTCGTTTCGTTATTCTTATATATACACATAAACTTCGAATATTTATGTATAGGTATGTACTTTGTGCTTCTTCTATTTTACAACAACCACTTAAGTTTAACGTTGCATAGCTGATGCTTCTCTATAACTTCTAAATAAGTCTATCCAGAAGCATTTAATTTACATCAGAATACACTTGCACGATAAGCTTTTAACTTATATATGTATTAACATATTTGCGCCGCATTTTGCAGTGAAACGCGATCTGGTCTTTAGATGGAGATGTCAAGAGGTGTTCGTGAAATCAAATGTATCCATTGGACATTTGGCATTTAATCCTAACTCGAATGTGTTTTCTGCGTTTTCTACAAAGGTAGACAGTTTCCAAATTATATCTTCCAATTCATCTTATTTATTCGTGTTAATTAATACTGGTCGCACGTTTAAAGAATAACTAAATGACAAGATGCGCAGTCGTTTAAAGTTGCGCGCGCATCCCCAAAACTTTTAGTTTTAAATACTCGCTCCGCAAATTGTTCAGTAACGTACTTACGTACTGTAATTGAATGTTGCAAAAGTCAAGCGAATATAACAAAAATATGACATATTCATTGAAAAATACTCAAAAGAAACATTTGTGTAGTTTGACATTCATAGTACGCCGCTGGATAGACAAAAGTTTCATTCGGAACCGCTCGAGTACACTCGTAGGATGCGTAAGTTTAGTTATTCTCTCGCAGCGGGTATAGTACATTTTATTTGTTTGTTTGGAATTTTATACATGTATCACCTACTTAGGAAGTGAACAAGTTGATTACCTATACGCTGTAAGTATAGATTTCAAAAGAAACTAACTAAGTGTTCTATTACCATGGCTGTATGTTTATGTTAACTTGTTAATACAATGTAATTATAGCTGGATTGGTCTTATTGGTCTTACTACTTGTAAATCGCATATAATTAGTTAATTATCATGTGGAAATTGTCTCTTTAATTTGCTGCTTTGCTTCACCTTTCGCTACTGATGATAACTTCAGATATAATAGTGTTATGTACAAGAAACTAGTGCTATTCGTGTTATGCTTGAACAAGAAGGCTTGGATTGCTTTATGAACCATCAAATAGGTTTATTTTATCCTGTTTATTTTAACGATATCAGTTCCTACAGTTACTGCACCTCCTTTATAGATCTAATACTATTAAATCTACTGGATGCTCCCTTCCCTATACCTTGTGTGTAACGATTCGTACCTACTCATGTCCTTTTCACATTGAGAGAGCGCGCTATAGAAAGGGACACTGTCTTTGCTACACAGTCTTGCATTCAAGGATGGTTCATAGTCAATTCGTTTTGTTGCTACAATCCATGCTCTTCTAAGGCTTTCATTTTTAGGAAAACTAAAATAAATTTGAAAAAATTTGTAGGTTATACAAAAGAGTCAAATGGACTTTGAACAAGATTTATCATAAATTAACTTTTTTAAAGAATATTTTCCAGAATTTCCTAAATTATTTTCCTCTCAAAAAATCGATGTTGGGTTTTCGACGGATCTCCACGAATCTCGCATTCCTGAGTCCGAGAAAGTGATTTTTGGAGTGATGTCTGTGTGTGCCTGCGCCTGTGTGTATGCTGCGAACAAAATTCCAGCTGAACCGAGCAACGGATCGAGATGAAATTTGGTATATGCGGATTTAGTGCTGCCTGCAGGTGTTGAATTGCTATAATTGTATGATAATGTGGTGACGGCGAAACCACCTTGGGCTCTGTGGTTTGTGCTACATGATTTGATGAGCCATTACATGCGCTCTTCTTTAGACTAAGATGTATAACACTTGCTGGGCCGCTGGGGCAGGCTCCAGGACGAGGTTTCAATGTTAACTGGGTGCTGCAGCAGAGGTGACAGTGACCATTCGTCGTGACAGATCGTTCTTCCGCTTGCATTGAAATTGAGTTAAAGTGTGATAACGATCTGCTTCGTTATTAGTGTATTGGTTCTCCGGCAACTGATGAATTGCAAAATGGATGATTGTGTGTACTCGTAGATAAGTAAACTTTGCGGCTCGTTTATAAATTTTCCTCGTTGTGCGCAATAAGCAACTTTCCTCTCTAGTTACGTAATAGTATATTACGTATCTAGAGTGAAAAGTTGCTTATTACGCACGATGCGGATACTTTTTCTACGACCACACATTATAATAATTTAATTGACACAAAGAAAACAAATCAGTCAAACTGTGTAGTGAGGACAACCCCTAGAGTTCATTTCGTTGCATTCATTCAGGCTTGACAACCTCATCCAGGCCCTTGACATCTTCGTCGCTAAGTTCAGCTTGTACAATTTAGTTTTCAAGGTCATTTGAATATAATTTTATAGACTGAAAGAAAACAAACCAAATAAATTAATAAAGTCCGTACGGGATGTAGGTATTACGATTATAGGAGAAGGGAGAAGCATCCAAACTGCAAAATGAGACTTTGATGTTTGATTGTAAGTAAGTAAGGTTGAAAAAGTCTAATGTTGCTAACGTCGTTATGTGCATATTTCATTATCTAACACCTTGAACATACGTGACGAAAGGGAAAGGTTCGTGCGGAATGTTCGTAAAGACTCGTTTTCAGCGCCGCTGTTTTGCGTATTTGATAATTTTTCGTAGTGGTATTTATATTTCGTATTTATTCTTATTAACTAATAGTTCACCCCTTTCTAATATTTCATCCACATATCATCTTAAGTTGTTTTATTGTAATATACTTTTTATGTGTTGTATTTGTTGTTCTCATTAGTTGTCTTGCTTATATATTGTTATATTTTATTCTATCGTTCGTCGGTTCGTTTTAATTGTTCGTCGTTTATTATTTAAACATCGACAAGCCAACAACATGTTTCAAGCAACACGCATGCATATATATTCCAACACTTAATTTAATACTAATAAATATTTCACCAAACTCATTTGTATTGAAATGGGTTAAAGTAGCAGGGGGTATATTCGTCCACACAATTCTTTTAACATCCTACTTCTTTTTTCACCGTATCTCATAGTATAATTCACCAGTTTTCTTCGTCACTTCACCTTGTTCTTTTAAATTCTTATATCAAGCACTAAATACATAGGTATATAGGTATGTACTCTTCATTTTACTTCTTTAATATTTAACATTATAACAGTCTCCAACATTATAATACTGGAACAGAGCATAAGCTAAGGGCAGAAGAACGCATAAAAACGAAATCGTTATATGAGTAACGATCACCGATCAGGCCACTTTTTTCCAAACTTAGTTACGGACTGAGATTTATTTATAATACGCGTTTAAAGTAAGAAAGAAATCTCTTATAATCCTATTTTTATAAATTCGTATTTTTCATCATTTTGTACTTATACGACCGCTGGATCTTTAATGCGCAAAATACATGGATTCAGTTGAATTCGTTATTGACGTTTGTCCTCTAATTAGCAATTAGTAGTAGAGAAGACTTTGAATTTCAACAAGTACTTGTTTTACCGCTTTGAAATCAATGCAATAGAATGAAAACCTGGAAAGTTTTTAAAGTAAATTATTTAAATTGTATTAGAAATCGTGGGCGAATTGAGATGAACCCTTCACAAATTTCGTGCTTTGCTATTATTTTTACAATTACTTTTTGCTTGTCAGCTTGTTTCTTCCTTGATTCGATTTAGTAATTGGTATTGGATTAGAACTTTACGGATTAGTAATTGCTTTGTTCTTCAAAGTATCAAATCACTATTTCATTAATTGTTATTGCAAAGAACGTTTAAAAGTGGCATCGGATCGGCATCGGGTTCACATTACATTAAGTAATTTTATAAAACCAAATTGTAGAACATGAACAAAACTTGCAAAGTGTGCGTGAGGTTTGTTTTGCTTGTTATTTAAGAACATAATTGCTGAAATTAATCTTGAGAAGCAGGGGCGGATTGATTTAAGAATAGCGGCCCTGTTAACTCTTAGAATGTTTGTTTATTATATGTATGGCTACATAAGAAATTGGAAATCGGAGAAATTACATTGGTCCTTCGAACCGGATTTGTATTGTGGAAAAATCGAAAGTAATGCGTATACGATAACGTGGAATGGAAAACAAATATTCAAAGCGTTAACAGGCCCTTTTCATAAAAAATTGTAATAGAAACAAAAAAAAAACCCTCAGGAAATGTCAAACCACCGGCCTTTCGGGGAACAGCCTGATTGCCCGATGTTTCGATCCGCCCCTGTTGAGAAGGTAGCAGAATTGCTACAATAACGCTATTGAAATTCCGATTCAATTTCTTGGATTCTTGAATATCCGATTAGTTTTCTTGTGCCGCGTTGACTTGATTCTAGTATTTCTAATTCGATTGTAAGTAGAAACCAAAATGTTAAAAATCCGATACCTATTCTGCGATATATAATCCTAACTTCAATTTTACTGCTTTAAAGCAAGAAACAAAAAAATAAATCGGTGCGTTAAATTCGCACCTCAAACAAACACATACGCACATCACATCAAAAACCACTTTTTCCGAATAAGGGAAGTGAGATTCGTGCAGATCGAAATTTTGACCGATCACAAATCTTTCCTTATTATACACCTTCGGTTAGTCGGAAAGTAAAAACAATAATTATAGGTTTTTGAAGTAACTGTAACGACCGCAATGTTAGGACGAACAATTTCTCTTTCTAGTATATTAATTGTTATTAATTCGTGAAATTAAATTCCGTAACTAATTGATTTCCAACGTTCTATTCTATTTTTTTTTTGACAGCGCGGACATTCTAACAGTAGATATTACTAATTACTGGTTTCTTAATCATAAATAATATAAAAATTAAAAGTTTATTAAGTATATTACATTTTTCAATATAAAATTCGTGCGCATGGAATTTCTGCAGACAATTATCTGAATACAAAAGTTTTGGATTTTTAGAAATTTTTAGGATTTTACTTTATTAGTTAAATAAAATTAAGGAAGTGTCTATTTACCGGAGTGCCCCGTAACATAGGCTGGTAACCTACTCGTCAGGGCATTTATGCATTTAGGTTTCCGTTTCTACCCCATGAAGGAAGCAACGCCCATAGCACCCAGAATAAACCGTCTGTCGTTCGATCATTGAAGTGCAGCAATGTCGGCCGGGAGACCGATGCTGTAGTTTCCGCCGTAGTTCTACGCTTATAATTCTACCCGTCAGTAGTCCAACCAGTAGTCCTCACAAATAGAAACACTCAACTTCCACTGAAAATCAAGGTGCTTCCAAAAAATGCGCGTGCGCATCCATGCACCGACGGATAGGTTACAAGCCTATGTTACGGGGCGCCCCGATAAATAGACACTTCCTAAAATTAATTTCGTCCATGTTTTATCCTAAAGTACCTATATAAAAATTTGATGTTTTATGGTCATAGTTTTGAGTAATTTAATTATTAGATTATTAGACGTTAAGGCATTCCCAATTCCGCACCATGTCTTCATTTCTTCACTTTAGCAGCAGCAGCGTCTTATTCCATGGCCAATCTTACCTTACTTCTTTCTTACTTTGATGATGGTTGATGGTGCACATATAGTCGTCCTCTTAATTATTTCCATCTTCTACTCGCTTATTTTACTATTAATATGTGTTTCGCTCATGGGCTCATGTCTCTTCTTTCTCCCATCAAACAAACGTTCGGTAGTTGTTTGTTTGCATTCTGAGTTCTGACAAACGCGTACGGGTCGGGTACGGGTACGCCGGCGTACCCATCGCGAACCCACCACTGAAAGAAAGACTCAACTAGCGAACCAGCGTCAGCGAACGCACCAGCTTCAACTTCAGTATCTGTTGAGTCGTCGTATTGTTGCCGCCGTGTGCGTATTTCGTATCACTTTTTTTTTAAAACACGTCTCTCTAGAACTCACTCACTCGCCATTATACAACATTCACAATAATAGAAAATTCATAAATATTTACGTATATTACCGGCATCGGCATCGCTATCAAAATGATACGTTTACGCGTCACTTAATATTTGCAATTGCAAATCAATTATAATTAGTATTAGTTGTTATTTAATTAAAATAATATATAAACATATATTAGAAACATTAGTGTTGTTAAATTAAATTAAATGAAATTAAATTAAATTGTATAAAGTATAATTAGTATTGGACTTAACTTGATGGCACTTTATTTAGTTGTGTGCGATTAAATTTGTCGTGAAATTAGTGTGGCAAAGTGCCTAGACGTAGACAAATAATTGATAACAAAAAGAAGGACGTTTTAATGAAAATTTAAGAGCAATCGACAAATGCGGCGTCGCATTAAATTAAAACGTTTCTATCGTCATTGTTGTTATTGTTGTTGTCGTCGTTGCTCGAGTTGTGTTGAAGATGTGCAGTGTCGTGTGGCGACTTTTGTGTAGGAGCATGTCACATGGATATTTATTACACTTTTTCCTTTTGCTACTCAACTTATTACAGGTAATTTTCACTTGTATACCATACAACGCCGTACAACGTGCAATTTGACAACTTTCTTATCTTTTTGTATTCTAACAAAAGTTCAAAAGACAAAAATATTTAGTCGAAGCATGACAAAAGTTTCTGAGAACTTTTTTCGATCAATTTATACCCGTCGTTCAGTGAATATACTTGTTGGACTTATTAATAACTGGTAATCTTGCTCTATTTTAAAAGCTACTTTTTTTACTTTTTAACTCATACCTACATCCGAGTTGGAAGTCTTTCGACCGAGAATTGCGAATTAAAACGCAATTTCGGTCAGACACTAAAAAATCGTAATTACAACTCTCTCCAAAGTAACGTTTCAGCTCAGCATTTCGTCTTCAAACAACTTCTTAAAAGTATAAAGTTTCAAACATTTCACAAAATGTTTTTCGTGTTTAAAGTTTCAAGTGATTGCCGTTTTGGACTTTGGTGTTTCTTTCTATTATAAACGCAAAGTCATCAAAACACTAAAAAAAAGTGTTTAAAAATCGGTGCGTTAAATTCGCACCGCACAACTTTTGTGCCGACCGTATCTCGTAGAACTCGTCGATGGTTAAAGTAATTTTGATAGGAAATTTTCTATTGCCTTAAATAATTTTCTCTTCTCGATGTTCAAATTTCACTCCGATAGCTTGCTTGGCAGACACACATCCCTCCTAAAATGACTTTTTCAGACTCTGAGAAGCGTGTAAATCCGTCAAAAACCCGACTTCGAAATATTTCTTGAAAACCTCACTATATACTTTCGGCAAGTCGGAAAGTAAAAATGCGCTACCTAGGTATACTGCTGTTTTAAGTACTTATTTAACTTTTTGGGCTTATTAGCTGAAATTACAAAAAAACAATAAAGGTGAATAATGTTCACAGCAAGGTTTACCAGTTTACCGTTTTTATATGTTCAATTATCCAATTCTCCAACCCTGCTGTACCAAATATAAGTTATAAATTCTGTTTTGCCCGTTATAATTATAAATACATTAATTTAATGAATTAATTAGTTACTTAAAAGTATTCAACAAGTTAATTTTACATAATCTAGAAACTCGTACACTAATTTCTCTTATTCTTTATACCGTGCCTTCGTAATTAACATTCATAATTCATCGTTCGGTGCTATTAGTTTGAGCACAAAGCACATAGCTTGAATTGTTTTAAGCTTGAGTTGATTTAAGCTTGACAAATGTGTAGCCAGTATTGCAAAATTAACACGCTTTTTGATTTTGCTTTTCTATAACTCTATACAAGTGCTACAAGAAAATTTTAAGTTTAGAATTTTAGGAATTTTTACTTTCCACATGCAAATCTAATTCCAAGTATTGAAGGTGATTTTTGTAGTAATTTCCGAAATACGTGAGTAAATAAACAAATTTTTCTACACCTATTTAGTTATATGGTCATTATTAGCATTTTTTCAGTGATTAATGGTACCTATAACTCACTACCGTGAGTTATGGATTTTCAGAAATCACTGCAATGAAATAACATTGATCGCGTATTAAAGTTCAACAAGATTTAACGAATTTGAAGTGACCGATCCAACTTATCTATATGATCTAAGATCTCGAAGGAACCCTAGAAATTCTGTCAATTTCATAACATTGATCGCGTATTTTCGAAGATCATTTAAAGTTCAACAAGATTTAACAAATTTGAAGTAACCGATCCAACTCATCTAGGTATATGATCTAAAATCTCGAAAGAACCCGAAGAATTCCGACAATGA
>JARJEB010031275.1:0-11934 GCA_030264535.1 Liometoxenus newtonarum
CCAAGATCTTCGTTTTTCTTCATGTTTTTGAAGCTCAAATGGTTTAACAAAACTTTCATCTTTCCATCATCAACTTTCACATTTAAAAACTCTGCAGTTTTCAGTATCACTGATTGCAGATCATTCTTCATGTCTTCAAATTTTAGAAATAGAACATTCGGTTGTTCCCTTTGGCACCAATAACTATGGATGTTATCCATGTACGGACACCATGTGTCTACACAACAAAATGAATTCAAACTTTTGTAATAATTTTTTTGGTAAGCGGACTGACAACCAGTGGCGCCATTTAGGATCGGTTCTGGGGTCTGATGTTGAATATATTTATTTAAAAAACTAGACTTACACAGTCCTCGAATCAACATTTCGTAAAACAAATCTGGATCACCATTATATCCACGAAATAGTTTAGTGTGGTGATAATACGATACAGCAACATCTTTGGGGTTTCGTGCAACATGAATGATTCGGGGTCTTATCGTAAAATCTCGAATTTGTCGTGGCAGCAAGGGCCATGGCAGGTGAGACTTGATGAATCGTGGACGGGTCATATCTTGTACCAATTTCACAGAATTTTTTATAAAATTCATGGAGGCATCTTCAAAGTTAAACAGCTGAGAATATTCAAGAAAACGGACACGTGAATCTAAGGATGTCTTAGCTTTCGCTGTGTTCAAATCGTTACAGATTGACCAAACCATTTCAGACAACCAAGTAGTACCTGCAAATTGATAAAATAATTTAACGACAACTAATAAAATTTATTTGGGTAATATTTCAGCAGTAGCACTGACCTGATCTAGGAAAACTGGTTATCCAAACGTCATCGTGAAACACGTCCAAGTCTTCGATGATGCTCTCGATTGTTTTGAACCTTTCGGTTAACATAAAACCTTTGGTTTTGTAAAATCCATGTTGCAAATCTTTTGATATGCATTGAGTGTACAATGAAATTAATTCATCGTCACTTAGCTCTTCGTAATTTTTAGAATATTCGTTGTTAGCCATTGCGTGCAATAGTTTTTTTTTTGACTCGGAATAATGATATCAGTTTACTTCAAATTAAACTTGTTAATGTGTGTCCCAGTTATTGCGTTGTAAGCTGTAAATGATTTATTCTTTATTTGTTTAAATGATATTTACAAAATGATAATATGTTCTAGTTCAACATGGTTTAATACTAACAAAAAGATTGAAATTGGTTGCTAAGGTGTAGCTGTAGATTTACGCAAGTTCATTCCTTTTTTTTTAATTCATTCGTCAAACTCATTCTATATTACGTTTTTTTAAAGAGTGCAGTACTTAGCGACACTATAGGCAAGGTAGTATTACACAGCCAGCCAAATTTTCTAAGTGGCGGCAAATTTGAAACTGTAATTTGCAGCTGATGCAAATACAATTCGAGTTCATCTTGTTTTGAAATTAAGGAGTAGTTGCGCTCTGAGGAATCAATGTAAACCAATTGGTTTACCAGTCTTATGCTTTGGAATGCTTTGATTTTCCATATTTTTTAGTGTTTCAGAATATTTAAGCACGAAAAGTCAAATTATTAGAAAAGTCAAAGTTCGAATTTTTTGACTTTTTCTGCTGTGGGTTACATAATTACAGATTTCATATAAATTTCAAAAATTTCATGTATGTGAACCGATAGCATACATGGACCAATCAGAAACCAATTTGGCATTTTAGTTCCAATTCCCTACTGCAAGGTTAAAAAACATAGACTGTAGATCTGATACTATTTAACTGCTGGATTCTCCCTTTCTTGTGTAACGTTCGTATGTACCTACACATCTCCTTTTCAGATGGGGAGAGCGCGCTATAGAGGGTGGCATTGTCATTGCGCTTTGACTGCATTGGCAATTAAATTGTCACTCAAATTGTCAACATTTTATTAAATTATCAACGAAAACAACCTGCTTGAAGTAGTAAATTATTATTTATTTTTATTTTTCTATATTTATATTCGTTAATGCAGTTTTAAAAAAATTACTTTTGTTAACTTGCTCCTAACTCTGTCTCTGATTTCGTTTCCTTTTCTCACTTTGTAATGAATTCTTATTTTAAAGAATAAATGCATGATTTTGTTCACTAATTTCAATAAATGATTATCCATTGGGGTCTGGGGGTCTGGGGGTCTGGGGGTATGTTTCTCCAGAGATGGAAATAGAAATTTTAAAAGTCTAAAATAAACTAATATTTTTAGATTGGTGTTATAGCCTAACTACCTATATTTATGCTTTATTCTTAATGGCAATTTTAGCATCTTTTATACTTTTTATACTACTGCTAGTCGTCACAATGTAAAGAACAAAAAAATATTTCCATAATTTTAAAAGGAAAGAAAATTATTGTTGGAACTAACTGTAAATTATGAATTTTTTTTAATGCAAATTTCCAGTAAAAGAATCTTCACAACCGTTAAAAAGTTGAATTCATTATTTTTAGATATTACGTCAAAAAATTAATTAATTAAAAACTCCAAACTCCGAACAGACAATAATTCAGAGGAAACACTAAATATAGTTTTTCAACTATAAATCAATATATTATGTTCAAAATATATGTACCAATTTATTCAAAAGTTTGAGATTTTTTTATAATGACCGATATTCATGTGAATGAACAAATACTAAATTACAATTTGATTAATGCAAATATTTAAAAGTTTTGAATGGATTTCATTTACGTTAATTAATCATAATGGCTTATATATGAACATTATAAAAGACATTAACTTTATGAGAGATGGGAAGATTAATTATTACTCTCATGAAGGATGGATGAATGCGAATATAAACATGAATCATGATGTGACTTTATACGAATCATAATTTTTTAATTTTCTTCAAAATAAATCGGTGCAGGTTGCACCGCACAAATGTCCGACTGTGCACCTTAGTGAAGGACGACTTTTAGTGTGTGATTTACATTACACTGTTAATTGAGGGAACCACGAACTCGCTCCCTTGCAAGGACTTTTTCCTCAAGACACCAGTAAGGAAGCATTAAAACTTGTTGGTCAATCAAAGACGATGGGTACAAAGTACAATCGTACAACCAATTCACTAAAAAGCAAATGCGAGAGTTACAAGCAAAAGCAAGGGACAAGAAGAGAACAAGTCTGCGTTAGTACGGATTTAGACCGATGGCACACTGCACACATAGAAATTAGGAATATGGAAAATCGCAACAGTCACAAAGGACAAAAGACCAAAGGTAATGCTTCAATGATGCTGTAGGTACCCTCGGGCTGTTTGACCGATGTACTGATGCAGACATAAAGCGGGAAATCCGGATTCCGACTAAATCATAGACTTCAGCAAATTATTCGTCCTGAATGATTACACGGATGAGAACATGCAAATACGAGACGTTACAAGCTATAACCCAATATTACGTCATTATACAAAGCCGCACCAAAGTAATTACTTTTTCAAGTAAGGCCTGGTTCATGATGGACATAACATAGACATGACCTAGACATGACATAGAACATAACCTGCGAAGTAGAAACATGCAAAATGCTATACTACGGTTATGTGTCATTGTGAACATTTTGTATGTTTCTACTTTGCAAGTTGTTCTATGCCTATGTTACGTCAATCATGAACCGGGCCTAACTTACTTAAAGTCAGTCCGAGAAGAATGCCGTAGCAAATTGTGTTCTGGAAATCAAGGCATCACATTGTTTTGCTTACCTCAACGGAAAGTAAGATTTTGTCTCGATTTATTGGGAAGAGAGAATACTTTTGAATTCCAAGAAAGGAAAACAGAACAAATATTATTTGTTTGTTGCTATAGCAATCGGTTCATTTTCCGCCCTAACCAATGGATTCATTCAAATTGTCAAAGAGTTGGGTGCCTCCTATATTGCAAGACGTTTGGCGACCTTTACTGCTCAGCATTCGGTGATGAAGACGAAGATGATTATTTATAAACGGAGCATTTCGTAAGCAGAAGCATACTAAAGTGACAAAATAGTAAAATACGTACATTTACTGAATAAATAGGAATATATAAGCAATTCCGGTTTATTCGGAAATATATTATCGAAAATGACTCCCCCAACAATGTTACACATTCGGACGATGAAAGAAGTTCTTTTCAATGATATCAAAGATTGCGAGTTTGCGGATGCGCGACCTGTTTCACAAAGTGTGCCATCGCAAACTTTTAATTCTAATTTCTGGTTTGTAACATACTTTTCTCTTTGTCGTCCTTTCTGCAACTCTCTATGTAGTTTGTGAGCATGGATATAAAGCCGAAACTTTACGTGTGAGTGAACAAATCTCATATTTTTAGAAACTGTCAAAGCGATATAAAAATAATATCGCAACGATAAAGTCGACACCGTCGGAGGTTCGCGGAGACAGTTTTCGCTCTATAAGCTTCTGTAGTTACGGTACAAGTTTTTCGATTAACCAGTATGTTACAATATTAGTTCTAGTCTAGTCGAGTTAACTTCGACTAGTTCCAAGTTGGTTTCCACTATTTTTTTAATCTTTTTTGTTCGATTTTTAAGAGTTTCTTTCAGTTTAGGTTGAGTTGCAAGTCTTATAGATTCTTAGGACTTTGTGAAAATATTGCTTAAATTTAATGTGTTGGTGCATTGAAATGCTTTCAATGCACCAACAACATTGAAAATCAAGTGCACATAGCAATAAAAATGCATTTAGTGCAGAATATACAGATAAAGGTAAAATTTAAGTAGAGCACAGTAAAACTAATGCACTTATTATTTTTATATCAAGTTTTGAGCTTTCTAGTGTTGACTTTTCAATCCAAACACATTCCAATTGGATCAACAAATTTTCTTTTACAAATATTAAAGTGGAACAAATATTCAGGCTGTTCCTAATTCATTGTTACACTATTGCTAACTTTTTTGGTTGAAGAGATACGATTTTACGATTAACTGAAATAATGATAAACACGCATAATTTAGTGTTTTCAAATGTTCAGTGTAACGATCAAATTAATAATCTGACTCGTTGCTCGTTTACTTCATTATCTTCTTTTACAAGGTTTTCAGGTTTTGTTTCCGACAAAAATCATTGCAACGATGGCACGAGAACATTGTTCTACTGAAATTTCAAGCCCCAACATCGCCTTGTGTTATTTACATTTACATAGAATAACTTTGGGTAGCAGGGAAAAGTGGAATGGTAATATGTAGAACGACGTAAACCAGCCTGGGATTATAGAATGAGAATGAACGCTAAATACGATGGCTTAAGCTAGACAGTGATTAATCTGCGGATGAGCTTGTTAGGAAGGAAACACCGACAATTCTCTTCAGCTCACGCCAAACTAACCAAAACCAACTGACTAACTCACTAACCCATCGAATGTGTACAATAGACATACTCGAATACTGCTTGTTCCTGTATTTAAAAACATATTACAAACTGAACGTAGATAATGGTAAAGCATGTTTTACATTTTTTGAATTGATTCCAAAAACTAACAAAAAGCCAAAATATGCTTCTTATAATTTTCGGAAATCATTTAGAAATTAAGTAAGTATTAATTTCCGAAATATTTATACATATAAATTAAAATTGGCACGTTGTGAGACAAATCCCACAAATAAGTAGTCTAATTATGTTTTTATCCACGATTACCCCATTTATGTCTCAATATTTCATAACAAAGAGTTCCTTAATTGATATCATTATTTAAGTGAATGCATTATGAGGTATCCATGGCATTATGGACTCATAATCTTATGGATACGTGTTAATTATTCATAATGTCATCGATACCAAACGGAACAGATAATTTGGAGGTTATATCGGTTAAATGTCATATTGAGACATAATTGAATAGTCGTGGTTTAAAGTATAGTATTTAACTCATGAATTATTATTCTGATTCACACGGATGGTTACGACACTCGCCTAGCGGTATTCCCAATAATACACTCATTATAGGTATAATACTATATTATTATTATTAATATTATTATTATTACCTTATCTAATTCATGGTAATGAGAGATTTATGTCCTGTTGTATTTAATTTTAGCTGCGCTTTGTTTTAAGTCTGTTTCACATTGTCACTTTTCCACCAATTTTTCAAGGTCATATTTTCCTCTTGTTATACCACACGTTATGTATTATTCACATACGAGCATTTGTTCTTGGTTGTGTGTGCGTTGTTTCTTGTACGCCAAGCAATAAATATTTCTTAGTAAAGTCCCGTCCAATTTGATGACCTTGAAATACTGAACAAGAACTTGTTCAATTCTGGGATGAGAAAGTGACAATATGAAACACACTTTAGTTCTGTTATCGATGTGGAACTTTGTAATTTATTTTGTTCTACTTAAATGTATTAGGTTTGTATTTATTCGTGCGAGCAAATCATACCAAATTCGAATCTGTTTGTTTTAAGTTTGATGGATTTCGCTTTGATAAACTGATTTAAATGTATAAAGCAATATTTTACGTTATATGTATTGCGACATACTGTAATGTAATAAATAAAACGGCAAAGCCACATCCTCTGTGAACTTAATAAATCCAAACAAATTGCAAACCGCGCTTGAATATCGATTTCGCATACTGTAGGTATATGTAGATATAGAAAACATATTTGACATTTGAGAAAATCATTTATATCTCCACAATTTGTTATATAATAATTATGTTCGCAACAAGTTGCGTTGAGAACATATATGTAATACATACTACATATATGTAGTCCTCATTGTAAACTGCCTATGCTGGGAACTCACGGTGAGAGTGAGCTAGTTTATTTACTTTCAAAGTTAGTCCGACAGAGCCAAACGAAACTAGTACAGTGCACAGCCTGCGCTTGCGTGAAATATTTTTGGGAAAACCACGCAACCACCAAGCCATATAAATGACATGTTCAAATTTTTAGATGCTATTTATGCAAGTCAACAATTATTAATGTCATAAATATAAACAAGGTACCTGCAGAAATATAAATTATAAACTACATATTTATTGGTTTTTAAATAGGATCACTTTGCATATTTTTGACGTTGATTTTCCATTTGTGACAAAGATATTTTGCCATACTATGGCGTAAACGAATATTGAAATAATTTTCACTTATTTTAATTAATCAACTTGAGTACTTCCAACCATGCTTCAAGCACCTATTAAAGCTGCTGCTCTTTTCATTTTTCGAAGTCCCTTTACCACACACATAACGTACATAATTTACAACATGATACAAAAAATAAATAAATCGGTACGGGCTTGCACCGCACAACTTCCCGGCCATATCCACTACGATTTCATAGAACTCGTCGACCATAAAAGTAATTTTGATCAGAAAGTGGAAATAAGATTGATTAAGTTTTGATATCACTATACTTCGGGGCAATTTTCACTTTCCGATTACAAGTACTTTTACGATCACGGGTTGTCAATCGGGAGGAATAGCTGCCCAGATACCAAATTTCACCTATGCGATTCTTGGTTTGGCCTCAATTTTGTACACGCATACACACACACACACACACACACACACACACACACACACACACACACACACACACACACCAGCCCAAAAAGCAGATTTTTGACCTGGGGTCAACGGATCTCCACGAATCAAGGAAAAATAAGACTTTAATTTTTTCATGATCACCTTGCTTTCCTATACCTACATACCTTCGGTATGTGGCCGGAAAGTAAAAATATTAAGTATTAACCTTCGATGAGATAAAAACGTCAGTTGAAAAGTGAAGTAACCGAAGTAACCATAATCGCTAGGAAATGTCAGCGCATAACTAAAATTGGATCATGCATTCTCTGTACACTGTACCTGTTTGACCTCTCTCTCTCCTGGTGGGTGGTTCTTCGTCACTCCACTACATATAGCATGTATTACATATATGGTTGAGAAGCCATGGTGGTGTGTCGTCGTCCGACCCACATCCCCACTCTCTCACCCCTTCCGTCGGTGTGTCTTTAGCAGTACAAATTCCCTCCCCACTGCCATGAGTTTGACTCGGTTATTTTAGCTGCGAACAGAGCGAGTGCTATGTTCGAGGCACGACGGTAAAATAAACGCACGGTATATATGCATGCACTATGCAGCGTGGGGACACTTAAATTAAAAGCGGATTTGTCGTTTCACTTGCTGATTTAAAATTAAGTACCTACGTGATTATTTTGTTATTGAAAATTTAATAAAACTAATGAGGACACTTCACGACTCTCCGCCCAATATGCTCCTCTTGTCGCAGATCTCGTATCTATAAATAAGCAGCTCAACAAAATCTGTGGAAATTTTTAAACATCAAATATCTAACCAATCTTTATGTATTTGCGTGATCTTTAATAAATGTGTTATTGAGATAATACATGATCACATTACTATCCGCAACCGAAACTATATAACTTCATCCGGTCGTATAAATAAATTTTGTCAACTCATTGGAAACAATGTGTAGTTAATAATTAATTATAAATATTCAATTAAATTTTATACGCATATATTGATTCGTTTTATTATGCATGACTTTACGTTATCATTTCCATTTTAAGATTTTAAGTGCACATATATAAAGCCCATTAAGTCCAATTTTCGAATGTCAGATCAGTTGCTGCATCAGTCTCGACACCAAGCAAAATGTTTAAAATCGCATCGGCATTGATAGTTATTGTTTTGGTGTTAGCTTGTCAGGGCCAACATAGCCCGTATGACAGAAAACAATTACATTCCCAGCAAACTGGAAGTCCGTATGACCGAAAACAATTACATTCCCAGCAAACTGGGAGTCCGAATGACCGAAAACAATGGATCGCTTCAGTCCCAGCAGTCGTACCAGCATATGCGGCGCCTCCAGTATATCGTGGACCTGCTTATGGTCCACCAATTCATGCACCACCACTATATGGCGGATATGGTGGCCTATATTAGTTACAAGTTTAATAGAGTAATATGACTTTATTTATTTGATTTTAAAAGGCAAGGTAGTCAAAATATTACTATTATACTGTTTTCTGCTGTCGTAACAATGAATTCTGATTTTTCCTGCCCCACTAGAAATTTATTCCAGTTCCATATATCTTCTTAAATATAAAATTTCATCCTCATCCTTCGTTTACAAGCATGTCCTCGGACATCACTTTAAAAATATCTTTTTGCAATCATTGCGTAGAAATAGTAATTGTTATGTGAAATTGAGAACCGTACATCTTAAAAGTAAAACTCGTCTATCCTAAAAGAAATTTTGATCGGAAACTGGAAATGGCATGGACTAAATTTCTCTACAATTTCCATTTTCCGATCAAAATTACTTTTGCGGTTGACAAATTCAACGAAATCGTAGTGAATGGGGTCAGAAACTTGGGCAGTGCGAATTTTATATTAAAAAATTTTGCAGTGCGATTTGTCTGTAGCGATTTAAAATTTCGAAAAGTGATGTAGGTACGTCAGTTCGTGAGAGACGATGATTTGCTATATAATCGGAAGTGCAGACAACTTTAAAATATTTCACCAAAAACTGAAAGGTACCTATATTTTTAAACTTTGGAAACGTTATATCTCAATGGACAGTTTAAAAACATTTAATTTGCATTTTGCTGAATCATCCTGTGCTTATTATTTGCATTTTTTTTTGAATATATTATTACATATTATATTAAATAAAATTATTATTCATATAAAGTCCATGTTTTGTTTTAATACTCTCTTTTGCAATTTAGAACATTTTTCTACCTTACAAATGCTTTACATGTTGTGCGGTATTAGAGGTTCCCACCATTTATAAGATAAGCATGTGAAGTTTGTGCAGCTTTAAAAAACAGACGTAAAAGCAGGAAGAAGCTGAAAAAGGAAAAAAATAAAAAGTAAACTTTGCCTCGTTTTTGTTAATCTTATATCCTTTTGAATTCTTTCAGGATTTGAAGTAACCTGTGCAGATCCTCGGAGCTCGACAGGAGGTATGCATTTTTATTTTCATTACATTATATACTAGCAGCGACATCTAGAAAAGAAAAATTGTTATTCAACCATCAAATGCCATCTTTGTGCGGAAATCCCGAACCTATAATTCTAGGTTCAATACAGTTTTCTTCAATCTACTCAAAAATTTCTACTGGGCTTAAGCTTAGGCAACTTTGTAATCAAGTGTAATAAAAGTTGTCTATGATATGGTGCACTTCTTCGAAATTTGTACTTCGGATCAGCGCTTTGGGGCAATTTGCATGTTTTCAAATTAAAACAAAGCAAGAAAGCGAATTAACCATTAACAACAACAAATATAAATAGTTTTATTTCTATTTTCTTGAATCTTCATAACTTTTTGAATTATTTAATGTTTGATTATTGTTTGTTATTGATTGAAATTGAAAATTAATTATAATTATTATAAATTATTAACTATTATTAACAGTTGTATTAGTAATTAAAGCGAATTAATTATTTCTCTCTAGTAACTTTACTATAGTAAAATGTTAAGTCTGAATCGTTTAAAACCCGTCGAGACGCCGATGCGAACGCCAGTCGTGGCAGGAACGCGGCGCAGATTTGATGGTATCCCGCGGTAACCGTGCTTCCAGTCAATTCGTAACATTGCCGGCTTTTTTTATAAGCAACAAATTACCAAATAAATATAATTTTCATAAAGTTAATAAATTTTAAAAAAAAAGAAACTGAATTTAAGACATAATTAAACAAAAAAATGCAAAATAGTAAAAATTGTTTAAAATTTTTTGAATAAAACAATTAATTATTATTAATTATGTCAAATTAATTATGTCATCCTTTCATATACGTCGCGATAAATTCGTACTTTTAATAAGCAAAATTATGTCGTGGTCTTCGCGATAAGCAAAATTCGGCCTCGTTTTTTGTTGTATTTGGAGCTTCAATCAAGAACTGATAAAATTTACGTGATTCTTATGCTTAAAATATTGTCAAATTATTCCATTCAACTAAAACTATTTATTACAACAGAAAAATGTTTTCTGGCATAATTGAAAAAGTTGCTCAAAGGAAAAATTAAATAAATTGTTTTAATGGAGTGAATTCATAACATTTTAAATAAAGGTATGTAAACAATGAAATATATTTATTTCTATTTTATTTTGCAAACTATTTTTTATGTGGCAATGTCTTTTTGAATAATTACAAAACATATTTGATTCAATACAAAGGAAAATGTTCTTTTCAATGATATTTTCTGTGGAAACAAAATTTATAAATATAAAAATAAGTAATTATTTTTGATAATTATTTATTCCAACAAGAATAATTTAATAAATTTATAATTCATTCAAATTTTATAATCTTTTATAATTCTTTCTATGGAAAAATTGGTTTGATTCTATCGTTTTCTGAATAAATATTTGCTATTCATTAACAATAGGCCCGATCATTTTTACTTTCTCTAATAATTAAAATTTCGAGCTCTAAAATATAATACCTCTATTTGAAATGAAGAGAAAATACAAACTATACGAAAAAAATATCAGAGAGAGAAAGAGAAAGAGAACGAAATCAACAGTTAATTTTAGATTTGAAATGTTAAAAATTAGATCTTGCGTTTGATTTATTATGATGAGATGAACGAGTTTTGTTTTAATCCGGAGCAGAAAACTTTCACTGAAACACAAGGCAACTTTAATGACTAAATAAATGATTTTATTAAATATTAATTTTAATTTTCAATTAACAGAATTTCTGCATGAAATAACATTTAACTGGAATTTCAATGTCAAGAGATTTATATCAATATAATAGTATATTATTATATGAGCGATTATGATAGCCATTGATACCCACGAAGATGATGTTTGAGCCCACGAGCCGATAGGCGAGTTGCGCAAATTCATCTGAGTGAGTAATAGCCATAATCGCGAATATAATACTATGCTTTTTCTACACCTTGCACTATTTTTAACACAAAATACAAATTGGGATTTCTCAACGAAATTGACAAGTGAA
>JARJEB010031276.1:0-16101 GCA_030264535.1 Liometoxenus newtonarum
TTCACGAATATCGGGGGGAGTGCAACTTAAATCATTCTCCATTATAAATGTTATTAAAATCACTGATTTCTAGTTAAACGTTATTTTTAAACACTGCTAATGTCACGTTCAAACGTCGGCCATTTTAAGCAACGCAATTTGGCTTGCCTACCATACACTTTAGAAATGTATTTTTTATTTGCTTTGTCCATTTTTATTTTATTTAAACGAGCCGTAGGACTCGGTTTTATAATACAGCGTCTTAAAGCACTTATTACTTAACATTCTTTTATAGTTGAAAGAAAAAACAAACGTACCTTTATATAATACCTAATTCTAATAAATAGAAAAATACATTAAATTCTAACTGTTCATGTTCACCCATCCCATCCCTATCCGGAAGATATTACCACAAAGTCCAGTTAAATTTTTTTTATAATTTCTCATTTCATTTTCGAAATGATATTAGGTATGGCGGAAGGGGGTTGTTTTTGTTGGATCTTGTTGTTATGTTTACTGTTACTTTAATGATGCCGTGGCCAAACATAACTATCAAACGCATCACGATTTACAATGTAACATTTTGTAACTGTACAAGTGTAACTCTAATTTTTTTGTATGCTCTTCCAACATGATGTGAAGATAAATCTCAGTTATAAATTTTCAACCATAAAAATTTAAAAAAAAATGTTCCGCTATCTTTTCAGTTTCAGTTTTCCTTTTAAGTAGATATAGAAAGAAATTCTCACCACCACTTAAAAAATCAAGATCCACAATCCCATACGTCAGAAGGGCGTAAACCAAAACTTAGAATGTGTAACAGTAAAACTAACATACTGACTTTACAAATTTTTTTTAAACATGGAACGAAACAGGTGCACTTTTATACCGTTCTATTATATTCCTATTATTCTATTCTTCACTATCATCATGCATCCAACCGTGAAACGCATCGTGCAAGAATCAAAATGCATCCCATGATTTTAGACGTTTTCTTTTTTAGCATTTTTATGTGCATCATGGTCATATGCAACAAGGTGCATCAAGTTTTTAATTCTAACGAATAGGTCTAGGTCACAATGACATAAGAAGTAGGCTTTGACCTACCTTTTCTTATCCTTTGTGATAACTGTAACTTTTTACGATATGAAAATGATTGATAAATCTATCTTTTTATTTTTTTTTTCTTTACCACCAGCAGCTACTTGTAACTACACATTAAACCCATTTCAACAAGTCAAGCTGTCTTCGTTATTGGCTTTATAGAACTGATGATTTCTCAAAAGGGGTTCTCATTTTTCATTTCCTATATAGGATGTATAATAAAACAAGTATTTAACTCATGATTTTTGGACTGTTTTATAATTTTTGACAGATTTTAAAGGTGGCCTTTTTCTAAGCGTATCAAAGACCACTTATAGCAAATTGGTGGAAATTTTTATTAATAGCCCTTCAAGCTTTATTTTTATTTTTACTAAAACCGAAAATATAACAGTTAATAATTTATTGCATTTTGGTTTTCTCGACCTTTTAGTTTCCCACCCAAAGCAAATGCCAAAAGAATTTTGACCTTCTTCAGAAATTGGCGCGCACTAATTAGAAACATTTAGCATTAAGTGTATGTTATAAATCAATGATCGTACCCTCGTAAATAAAATGGTGTCGAATCGAAAACAACGTGCAACGTGTACTCCTAAATTAATTAATAAAATTATTAATTCTTATATCCTTGATACGCACTTATCAGCCAGACATAAAAATGAATTACTATAATCCATCCGTTATTAAAACGTATACTTACTTATATAAATACATTTGTACATACATGTGTTCTTACGATAAAATAAAATAAATATAGACGAGTTTGATTGAATTATGTGTGACTTTTTTGTTGAATATCAGCAGAGAGTTTAATATACCGTGCGGTTATTTTACCGTCGAACCTAGCAAGTAAGTTCTATGTTCGCAGTTAAAATAAACGAGTCAAACTCATGGCAGTGGGAATTTCTATTGCTAAAGAGACACACCGAGAGTCGCGGAGAGAGTGGGGATGTGGAACGGACGACGACACACCACGATGACAAGTCAGTGCATCAATGAGAGAGATATTTCGATGATTATTTATATTTTAAACCGTTTTGAATCGAGATTCGAGAACAAAATTGACAACTGACAGTAACGACATGATCATAAAAATTAATTGGTTTGATCGTGCATCGCCACTGCCATAAGTTTGACTCGTTTATTTAGCTGCAAACATTGCGTACGCTACTTGCTATGTTCGATGGTAAAATAAACGCACTGTATATTGATATAGAAAGGCCCAAAGCGCTAAATGTTGTGTCATTTAGATGGGACGCCATATTGTCTCCAAAATACATGATGTTTTACTCATTTTATACTTATCAAAATTTGCATTACTATTGACAAAAATATAGACAAAGATTCGCCATAGGATTCCGGATTCACTAGTGCCTATGTAGAAATACATAGGCAGCTCATTTGTGCCTCTCTACGCATATACAGGGTGTCCAAATTAAAACGGAACATAGTATTTAGCATGCTACATGTAATTTCCTATGCTTCATTATAATTGGGAAAAGCAATTACATTGTTTGGGAATGAGATAAATGGAACCAAGGTAGGCAATCAGGAATGCAAATAAATATTAGTTTTCATTGTTTTCATTCACTGACAACCTTGAGTAAGCTTATTAAACCTGATTGAAAGCAGAAACACATGTTAATTTTGTCTTGTGGGGAATACTCAATTTTCTTTTTAAAATTTTTGATTTATTCATGGTTATCAATGAAATTATAAAACATTGAAACATTGGTTGCCTACATATCTCATTCTCATACAATGTAATTGCTTGTCCAAAATAAAATGGAACATACATCCTAGGTTCCCATTTAATTGAGATGGAGACACCCTGTATATTAAACTATCTGCATATCAGCGTATGTCTTGGCATTGTCGTATAATCATCGTGCGTTTGAAAACGAAATGGCTACTGTATGTTACAAATATAGTTTGTGTTTATGTGCGTGAAAGCGTTGAATTTGATTGAGATTATTGTGATTGTGAACCGTGAACGTAGAGTATTTCTAAAGGCGGCCATACACGGTCCAAACTGTTCGTCCGTGGCCATCGAGAGCTATCGGGCCTGCCGGTGCGTTTTCTGCCGAAACGGTGAGAGATAGCAAAATATATATCTGAAAATATTTGTAGAGAATTAAATTTTCAACAAAACCTCCGAAACAATATACTGTGACGACGGTAGTTTAAGACGTAAGAAGGAATTAAAGTCGGTATTGCATCGTGTATCCGCACCCTAGCGCATACATCATAATAGTAACCAAACGTCAGGCTTTCTCGGAGTACCCGTGCGTTTGCCCTGCTCCGCTTTGCCGTAGCGCGACTCACGCACGAGTCGACTAGTACGAGAAAGCCTGTCGTTTTGATACCACTGTGCTGTTTGAGCTAGGGTGGGGATACACCACAAGAATACCCACTTTAAGACCTTCCTACGTCTAAACTTCTGCAGCCACATGCATAGTGTTTTGATGGTTTTGTTGAAAATTTAATTGTCTACAAATATTTTCCTATACATTTTTTGCTATCTTTGCCCGTTTCGGCAGGGTTTTGAGAAAAAACTGGCCTGGCGGCATAGATATTTTACATTTAAACACTGCAGTGAACCCCGATTTCTTTCGGCTACTATTGTGACGTTGCACTAGGAAGGGGATACAGTAGTAGTAGTAATAAGAGGATTCCAGGCCCCTCACCTTATGGGATTTAACACGGATGGTGTAGCCACGCCACCTTATGGAGATCAGCTTTGCGATACTTGATAAACCGCTATCGAATTCCTGTATAACTGATCAGGTAGATCTGATCTGATGAACTGATGAACTGATCATCAGATCAGATCATCAGATCTACCTGATCGGTTCTACAGGAATTCGATAGCGGTTTATCAAGTATCACAAAGCTGATCTCCATAAGGTGGCGTGGCTACACCATCCATGTTAAATCTCCATAAGGTGGTGGGCCTGGAGTCCCCTTATTACTACTACTTACAGTGGCAGGCTCGTAGCTCTCGAAGGCCCCGGTTCGTCGTACTTCGTACATGCCTTAAGTTAAGACATCAACGACCGTGTATGGCCCCCATAGGAGCGCCATGTACGACGAACATAAATTAAAGCGAATTTTGGTTGATAAGTACGACGTACTTCGTCATTTCGCGTACATGTGTGCGTCGTTTTTATCGCCACACACGAGCAAACATGTTGGGTACGTATGTAGTGTACATGATGAACGTACGTACCTACATTCCTTGAGACATGTATGCCCGTGTATGACGGACTTTAGTACAGCTAATAACGTTCATGTTGACATTGGCAGCACGTGTATATTAAAATAATAAATATAACTTGAAATTTACGCATGAAAGTGACAGAAGTGATTAAATAAATTGCATCATATAATAATCTATACTTTTACCTATACTTTTATATATCTTCAAATTAATTTGTGCATTGCCTAAATCTAAAACATCACTTGGTACTTGAATAACATCTCCAAATAGATAATTTTGTCTGGCTTTTAAACAAATTGGGATATTTTTGATTTTTTTTTGCCAAACAATTGAAGGACTTTATTTGTAAATTAGAAATGTAATCGATAAAATCAGAAATTCTCTAATTCTCAAATATTTTTGTAAATTTCCAAAAGACTGCCTAAATTTATGCAAGAAAAAAGAGCATAATTTACGATTTGTCCTTGGGGAGATGAGATGGAAAAGGATTTTTTCTATTCTAAACGTGTCGAGTCGCATGAAAGATAATTTAGACGTTTATTTTTGGTCGGTTTTGGTTTGTCGGTTTTTAACATTTTAGACGTCTGAAGAATGAAGAAGAAGAAGAAGAAGAAGTTTGGCATTGAAGTCACTCACTATTATTTTTCCGGGAAGGTTTTATATAGGACGTTGTGTTCCGTTTGTGCTTCGAATTATTCACGCATTCTGTTCTATGTTGTGTTGTATTTTATTTTGGTTTCTTTCGGTTGAATGTTGTTAGTGACTTGACCAACAGAATACCCAAAAGACTAACCGCAACATAAAAATGTTTTGAATATAGGTTTTTAGAGTTAAACAAAATTGGAAGTTATTAAAATTTGAATAAAAAGAAACGAAATCATCCGATAGAACAAAAACATGCCAAAAAAATCAATCGTTTTAGTGGAAAATTTGAATGAAACATAATATTTGTAAAGGGTGTTTGAATCATCCAACTTTAAAGCAGAGAAAGTTTACATTTCTACAATAAACTGTTCCTCAAATTGACCTCAATAATTACTAATTATTAACAGTTATCAGTGATAAAAGTTAGATCCAAAAATATGGTATTGTCGCAGAAAATCCATTGGCGCAAATGCCATGCATGCAGCTTTGGTCGGATATGCATGAATCAATGTAACATATTGTTTCAGGCATTCCAGAGAATCGTGCATTGTCATTTTATTATTGTATTTATATTCGACACGAATAAAAATTACCACGTTTGTATTAGCAAAAGCAAGCAAAAGAAAAGAATACGTACTTTTCATTTCATCGTAGATCTGATAAGTACAGTCGTAAGAGTTGTAAGTACTGTACGTCTGCCGCATGTTTTCATCTCATAATGCGTGATTGAGATTGACGTCAATGGATCTTTTTATTCCTTCGTAAAGGATACTCGTCACAGTAAATATATACACCAGTGCCAGTCCAGTATGCCTATAGAAATGTCTATCTTATAGTAAATACTCTCACGCTTGTTTTCAAACCTCAAAGTATTCATTCGTTCGAATCAACCTCCAACCTCTGTATGCAAGAGCATCAAAGCTATTGTATATAGATAGGTATTTATTATATGGTATATCTAGTAGTGAAAAAAAAAGCAATTAAATGAGCCTCCGCGCCAGTCCGTTCTGCATATATGCACTTGCTATGTACATATAAGCGTGTGAAAGGCTATTAATAAATGCCGATAGTGTATACGTCGCTTCTATATGGATTATGTAGATGTAGATGTGGGAGACACGATCGACGATCACAAAAAACATACTTATATGCGCGGTCGGCGTGCGGTTCCAACAAAAAATTATATGAAAACATCACTTGTATGGAGTCCTATCTATATAATAACAAGCGCCTCGTTTACGCGTTCGAAATGCGCGCGCGGGCCATAAGTCGACTTGGTATTCAGCTCAACTCCCAAGTCTAGCTCAGTAAGTAGCAAGTGAGACCATGCGGACTGATATCTATATATAAAAAAACGAGAATGAAAGAGAAGGAATGTATTCAAAGGCTTATGTGATGCTGAGAATTGACGCTGGGAATAAGCGCGACCGCGACGGTTCTTCGATAATCAACTCGAGATGCAAATCACTTTTCTGTGACTAACCGTCCGACCGACTCTACGCCCAGCCGATATACGATAATATCAACGCAACCCATACCATTCGTATAACTCATTATTCAGTCATAGGCATACTAGTACTTTATTAGTTCGCGAAAAAATCATGGGCGGACCGCTAATTTTATCGGCCCTGGGCTAACACTTATTGGGGGCCTACCCAATTAACCAAAGTCTTGGTACTTACAATGTGACAATCAAGTGTCTCGCACTCTGTAGAAGGTAAAGACCAGCGTTAAACTGAATTTTAAACTTAACGCGATATACCTACACCAAAGTTAAAATTATGAGGGACATGACGACGATGACTGTGAACAGTCACAAAAAGAACAATTAAATGAAAAAGTGAAGAGTTTCAGGAAAGCGATAGTGGATGGGCCTTGTTTTTGCTGTTTCGCATCTTGAAGTGAACATTAATTAATAAATACAGACCACTTCGAGGAAGCTTCCTACGGACATCGAGCGGATACGTACGACTGTATGTAAGTTCACGGTGGGCGCAAGCGAAGGGGCCCTGGACTGTAGCCCTTAAAGACCGTGCCTAAATCCGCCTCTGCAAAAAATCATAACGTTTAGTTCGGAATCGTCTGAAGGAACAAACTTGGAAAAGACGCAAAATCGTCACATGAAAGAGCACCTTTATGCCAATTGTTGATGTGTTCATAGCGTACAAGTTAAAGATAAAAAAAGGCACGCCGCGCGAATGAACGCAATAATAATACGAAACGCGATAATATCATGTATATGTATAGTTGTGTGTTGAGTTAGTTCAACACCCATAAGAATGAGACATATGAGAATCGTGGATGTTTGTCGTGGTCGTAAGCGAGTCACGAGTGTGGGTCGGTTTAAATCAGGCGAGGCGGCGGCGGCAACCAGCGCAGGCAGGAATCATCGGTTGTTTTATACTGTTCGCCTCGGTTTCTCGGTGTTGTTTTGTTGGGCTGCCGTTGTCCGTCCGTTCCGTTCCGTTGTCGTGTCGTTCGTTGTTGTAGTAGAAGGTATACCTACATACACTTGCGCATACATGCTTTTAACTTATGTGCAACACGCTCGTGCTCCTACACTCCAGGCGACGTGCGAGCGTGTCCGTCCAACGCTTAATTTATGTTGCTTAGGCGAAACGTATGTACTTACTTATTCCCTCTCGCAACAGTCGCACCGCACCACATGAGACTTCTAGGCAAACAGACTAATCTTTTGAATAAATTAGGTTTTTTTCGTAAAAAAAATCTAGGCCACATACAAATATATTCATATACTATTGAAAACAGATCCAGTTAATTAAATAAATTCAAGTTCATGGAAACTGTTGGATAAAATCAATTTTTACTTCTAAAAGTATTGGTACGTTTTGTATTAATATCTACTGCTACAAAAAAATTCGATGCTATCTAAATTAGTCATTAATAAAATGATTCGTGAAAACAAGATCTCCGAGGGCTTCATAATTCATATATGTACAGTTGTAAACTAGCCAGGAATATTATTAAATTACTGAAAATTTTCAATCAAAAATTTTCCACGTCTTCAGCCTTAACGATAACTATATGGATATTTTATATCTACTGAAATGTCTGATGCACAATGTTCGAAGGGTATTAATTTTTGGCAAATGATTGGAGCAAAAAATGCCTTTTGAACCACAAGTCAGAAGGATTGAATGCATGCGCTTTGGTGAAGCAAGACGAAGGTTGAAATGAACAGTAAACAAAACAAAAAAACAGAAAACAAAACAGTATAAAGGCAACGGAATAAGGTTTCAAGGTCCGATGAGGCGGAATTAATGAGGCGGCTTATAAAGCGTAATAAGTGAGTGGTCGAGCGGGCGGTGTGCTTTTTTGGGTTCGGCACTAATAGCTTATCACGTTTTGTACCCGATGGATGTGTAATGAACCAGTAATTAATTATTCTTAAAAAAAGTAATTAAAATCAACAAAAGTCGAGATTTTTTCCAAATATGTTAGTTAGAAAACTTTACGACAAGTTTTACTAATGTGAACTTGAAGATTTATATCCAGAAATAGAAATATGTGAATCATTTCTACTTATTTTGTTGCGAAACGGTTGGCTATATGTATTTGTTTTTGATTTAAATTGTATATTTCTTCGCGAGGTTTGGAAATTTAAAAAAGTTACTCGCGTTTTATTGTAAGTTAAATTTTATTGCGCTGTTGTAAGTGACTTTTTCTATAGTACAGTCAGTCAAGTCATACGATGAGATTACATTGTAACTGTGTGGTCGTGTGACAAATCCGCGCCGGCGGCCTTGCAAAATTCCACTAATAACATAACAAACAACACAACAAACACACATGCCCGCCAGCGCAGCAAGTGCAAATTTACACAAACCGGAATTTGCGCCACGCACAGTGCACAAAGAAATAAAAACTATAAAACTGTACTTTTCAATTTACTACACTTAATACAGGACTGTCTTCACAGCAGACAAACGAATAGAGTGTACTCTAATCGAGGGCTGCGTTCATTTATTGAAAGATATAGTCAAATCAGAGTTAAACAAATCATTTAGGCATTCAATCATTACTAGAATTAACTTTCAAGTCGCATTCATAATAAATAGTATGTTAAGTAACAAGTTCTTTAAGGCGCTACATTATAAAATCGAGTGAATGTTTGGAAAACGAGCCGTAGGCGAGTTTTCCAATGGACGAGTTTTATAATGCGTCTTAAAGCATGAATTTCTTGTACTATTTTATCTATTTTGCACTAATTTTAACTGTAAATCAAATAAAAAATACATTTCTAAAATGTGTGTATAGTAGGCAACCCAAATTGCGTTGCTTAAAATGGTCGACGTTTGAACTTGACTTGAGCAGTGTTTAAAAATAACGATGAACGAGAAATCAATGAATTTAATAAATAACATTTATGGTGGAGAATGATTTAAGTTGCGCTCTCTCCGATATTCGTGAAGCGGCAGCAAACAGTATAAATAAAATACGACTAGATCAGAAAAATCAAGAAAGGCATATTTAAAAGAATATGATATTTTTCAAACCTCGATCGACGATTACAGTTTTCTAGCAGAATTCGATTAACTTTATGCAACTAGTTGTCTAAAGAGAACATTAAAGAATCGTACCATGGAATGCTTTAATTTCATACTTCAATTAACTACATTGATTGGGTATTCAAATTGGTATGCCTATTATGAACGCAAAATAGATGATTATATGTATCTATAGTTAACTCCACAGTTAACTCTGCTAAATCTTCCCTCGAGGAGAGTGAAATAACGAAATAATTCCACAAAAATGAACGTAGCCCAGTTCATTAATAGTAGTTTTCGAAACAGGCGAACGTTTAAAACGACTTATGATACTAGTTGCTTACACTATTTTTTAAAATTTGCGTCTAGTATTTCCTTTTTTTTAATAAAAACTAGTTTTGGTTACATTAACCTTGCAAAAATATTGACATTTCACAAAATATTGACATTTCATACTTCAAGCGCTGGAGGCGGGACGTCGAACGACGAGTGTTACCAACTTAGAAAAAAGAAATTTCCTAATGGTGTATTTTAAAAAGTATATTGCTAGCTTTGTCTATCCTATTCTGCCTCCAATTTTCCGTCATTTATGCTTGAAATAGTATATTGCTAGCTTTGTCTATCCTATTCTGCCTCCCAATTTTCCATCTTCAAGTGTCTCTTAAGAAAATCTTAAAGCATTGTATATGATAGATATAGAAGGATAGATAGATGCCTTAACGAACAGCTTTCAGTACTATAATGGCTTTATTATGAAAGCAAATTTTAAAAAGATATTTTCAAAATTCGCGAGTAGTTTGGCATTCTAATAACTTTCAAATTTTGCTGGCTCGTGGATGAAAACATGATGTCTAAGGCTGACTAAACACATTATTGTTTATATGCAACGCCAGCCCAATATTTTTCCTCCCAGAGGAAAATTTTTACGTTTCTGACGTCATATTAGAATCAGAATGCCTTTCTTCTCGTGGAGGGCACGTTCGGAAATGTAGGCTGACCTGAATACACCCACAAAGTCTCCCGTTTCCTTTGAAGGACTATAAAAATAATAAAAACTGATTATTTTTGTAGACTTATGCAGCGGACATCTTTTTCGCTCAAACCTGGAAGGACCACAGACTCAGGTTACCAGAAAACATGACATCGGAATACAGGCTTTTGGAGGTAGATTGGCTGAAAAGTATGTGGAGACCGGATTCTTTTTTTAAGAATGCCAAATCGGTCACTTTCCAAACCATGACCATACCCAATCACTACATGTGGTTATATAAAGATAAGACAATTTTGTATATGGTCAAGTAAGTTTTCTTTTTCTATTTTACAAATCTTGCTGACCTATCAGCAGTAGCGTATCTAGACTCTCATTGAGGGGGGGGGGGGGTTGACGTGGTTTTTAATCTTTAGACCTGTGAGCCCCCCCGTTACGCCAGTGCCCGTCAGCAGTGGCGGATTTATTACCCTTTAGGGGCCCTTCGACAATATAGAAAAATAAAGATATAGAAAAATATGACAATTTTACGAGGGACTCCGAGATTTCGATGGGCTAGGGCAGGACGGCGAACCTTTTGAAGTCGGTGTGTCAAAATTTCTGTGTCAAACATTGTGAATTATACACAAATTTGTGACATTTACAGCCCTAGTCGCCATCAAATTAGGCAAGAAGAAACGAGGGGCGTGTCACCAAAAAAATGCCTCGGCGTGTCATACTGTCACGCGTGTCATAGGTTTCCCATCACTGGTCCAGGGGATTTCATATGATTTAATCCGACACTGCCTATCAGGTCTTCTCATATTCTATTTGGTGAATCTTATTGTTTCAGGCTGACACTGAGATTATCATGCGCAATGAACTTTATGATCTATCCGCATGACACCCAAGAATGCAAATTACAAATGGAAAGTCGTAAGTAAATGTTGACAATATTTTTTCGCAGAATCCAAGTCCAAGAATACCACGTTACGAAATCCAATTATTACAGTCTCTCATACGACTGATGATATGATATTTCAATGGGACCCAGACGTTCCGTTAGTAGTGGACGAAAACATTGAATTACCACAACTCGCCCTCGTTAAAAACTACACAGCAGATTGCACCCAAGTATACTCAACGGGTAACTTCACTTGCTTAGAAGTTGTATTTGTATTGAAACGCCGGCTTGGTTACTATTTATTTCACACCTATATACCAACCTGCCTTATTGTAATCATGTCCGTAAGTATGATCAAATACACTCACGTTTAAGGACGGTTTATGATTGACATAAGACATAAGACTCGCGCTTCATGATTAATGACATATAAGTATAAGCCATAAAGTCTGTTTCACATTGTCACTTTTCCATCCCTGAAATTGAACAGTTTTTCAAGGTCATATTTTCATCATGTTATACCATAAGTTATGTATTGTTCACATACGAGTATTTGTTCTTGTGTGTTTGTGTGTCTTCTTGTACGCCAAGCAAGAAATATTTCTTATTAGTCTCGTCCAATTTGATGACCTTGAAAAACTGAACAAGAATTTGTTCAATTATGGGATGAAAAAGTGACAAAGTGAAACACACTTAATATTGAACAAGGACGTAGGTGAAAAGTTAAAAAAATAACCTCAAAAATAACTATGCTGCAATCTCAGTCATCATTTCCGTCACCATGCCATAAGTAATTGAGTATTCTAATAACCTTCGCTTAGTCCTCGATGAAAACATGAAGTCTAAGACTGGATAAACACATAAATGAATATTAGACGCCTTCGCCAGCTCAATGTCATAGTCCATGATCAAAATTTTGACGTTTGTGACGTAATATTAGAATACTTAGTTCTTGAACAGTCGCGGTAAGCGCATGGCTAGTATAATAGGAAATATTACATAAGAGTTGAGAGTTGGCTTATGTCAAGCGCAATCATATACCATAACATTGCTATTCAAACACTTGAACTATTTATGTTATATAATATCTTATGTTAATATTATGTTAATCATAAACCGTCTTTTACTTTGCAATAATGTTTCAATTTCATTCCAGTGGGTTTCATTTTGGATTAAACCGGAAGCAGCACCTGCACGTGTCACCTTAGGTGTTACTTCACTGCTGACACTGTCCACGCAACATGCCAAAAGTCAAGCAGCGTTGCCACCCGTATCATACCTAAAAGCAGTAGATGCTTTCATGTCGACGTGTACGATTTTCGTGTTTATGGCGTTGATGGAATACTGTTTAGTGAATATTGTATTGGGCGATCACGATATGATTAAGCCACCTGCACCACCAAAACGCGACACCATTTTCGAAGTCGCCAAAGAAAATTCTCTATTATTATCCGGAGGTCCGAAGACACCAGCGGGCCCAACGCCGGCTCAAAAAGCACGTAATCGCGCCATTAATATCGACAGATTCTCACGTGTAGGATTTCCGTTTCTATTTGCTTTATTGAATGGAATTTATTGGATTCTTTTTGCTGAATACATTTAAATAGCTATTGATTGACAAACTGATTTCACTTAAGTATATTTCAATTAACAATATCATTAGTAAACCTTACTAATTAGCGTGTGTAATTCACTCATGCTTTTGATGTAATAGTCGGGTAGTTGGTTGGCGTCGCAAAATTTCAAGTCATCTAGTTTCGTGGTACCAGTTAGCACTAAAAGTTGTTGGTTACCTATTTTCTTGGCAAACGCAATATCCTGTACTAAACTGTAACCAAATAAAAATAGTGTCAATTTGAATAATTGTTTCATTAACGATTTCTTGCACACCCACTATGTTATGAACATCTAACAGTGCTATCATATAAAATTGTTACGTTACTGACAATTGTTGTTTGGGTTGCATACGTTTTGTGACTGTTCGACGTGTGACTTGCGTTTGACATTTGACTGCGTTCGGCTTGTTCACAAGCAATAATAGTGCTGTCGTGATTTAACTGGCATTATGTCCCTAAAATATGATTGTGGATGTGCAAAAAATAGTATTCGTAACTTTTTGCGTTAAGAAGGGTCTTAGTCGCTCGTGCTCGCCCCTCCTTAAGCAAACTTGTTGCGAAATTTACTATATCTGTACCTGTCACCGATAAATAAAACTCTATTTGGATCATAACTGTTGCTTTCCATGTAGCTTGTTAAGAACGACGCAAACTCATTGAATGGCTTTGCGAAGCCTTTTGGCTTTCTGGTAGTGACATCCATAACTATTTCCTGGATGTATCCTGGACCTAAACAAGATTGGGGATCTCCATTGGCTGAATTCCATATAAACTTTTTGTTGTCTCCAGTTATAATGAAATGGACATTTGGGTTCTGTAAATACTTGATTGCTCGGTTTAACGATAACAAAGTCATGTTGAATTCTATGCAGATTACCACAGCACCCACTTGAGGATCAAGATTGTTAAGACTTTGTTCTATGCATGCCAATTTACTACTGTCTTCAATTGTTTCCTTTTACAAAGCAAAATATGAGTTCAAAATCAAATCAAAATCTTATTTTGAGAGAAATAAACTTACTAAATCATCATTGGCAATTTGTACATCAAATTGTTTCAATTCATTTCGCAAAGCAGGTTGGCCAATTACATGAACCTTTTTCGAGAATCCAATTTGATTGAAATATGAACCAATTGCAACTGCAGGAGTTAACATACAATTCTCATCGATATTTTCAAAGTTTGATTTTTTAAATATTTCAATCATGCTTTTTCTTGTTATGCTCATATTATTAGAAACAATTTTAACAGTTTTCTCAATACAATGTAGAAAATTTATAGACTTTTCAACATCATTATGCACTTTGTGACCATTCATTAAAACTCTTATATAAATTGAAACTTAAATCTTTATTTTGTTAACAAAAAATATAATTGCCATCACAATCACAAAATACCAAGTCAAAACTATCAAAAAATAATTTAAGTTTACTTTTTGTAAAATTCATAAGGTTTTTGGAATACATTTTTTTATATTATTATTTTATGTATATGTTGGTATACTTATTTATGCATTCTTCTGTTCTAAGTTTGGTTTTTGTGACTGTAATTCCTGTTGTTCACTTGCTTAATATGTGCGTTGGCCGTTGGTTTTGCTGGTAGGGGCAATTCGCATAATATTTTAATATTCAACAGTTTTAATATTAAAATATTTACTGGGGCTCACCGTTACATAAGGTTATGATCTAATTGTCTGTGCATTGTATGCGCATGCGCATTAGTTTGGACTCACCGTGACTTAGATTAAATACGTTTTCAGTGACAGTTTCTATACGGGCAACTCTCACTGACAAATGAAAAAGAACCCTCATGGGTAGAACTACTGAAGTCAAAAGTTCAAGGGAGCCTTACATTAATATTGCCATTGCATCGGATGACAGTGGGTAGGGGATTCGTATTGTTAAAGACACACCGACGGACGGGGAGAGAGTGGGGATGTGCGACGGACGACGCCACACCACGATGACAATGTATTGTACTGCCGGAAGGTATTGGCTTCGGAATATTTTATGGGAAATAAATCGCAAACAGTCCGTAGACTATTATTTTGTGTGTACATTTTTATTTCCAACTTTATAACATTGAAAAATACAATATTTCAGAAGACAAACCTGCATAAATCGTTTTAGTAACACCCTGTATCAGCTAATTCAGTTAACTTAGGAAAGCCAGATTCGTAAAACACGACTTCGAAATTTTGACCGAAACCATAACTTTCCTAACATACCTTCGTTGTCAAAGCCGAAGTTTTTGAATTTTCGCAATATTTTCGCTCCTCTACCAAACTAATTTGTTTTCAATTCAGGTATGTAGCTACAAAATTATAATTTTACGCTGGTTATTAGCATATTAGCCGAAATGATTCATTTAAATTGTGTTTTGCCACGCACACTCAATTGCATTGGTAGGTATATAGTTGCTGTCTATCTTCGTTTGAAACTTGAACATATCGTTGCGTTAACATAGTCAATCTGTAAATCAAGCTTCCATCTTAGTAAATCATTTGAAACAATCAAATGTTAAAATGATCAGCTACAAGTTATTCATTGTTATAACAACTTTTATCTGTTTCGTTCATAATGCAAAAATACTTGGAGTGTTTCCTATGGCGGCCAAAAGTCTTGGTATCCTGGGAAGTAACCTTTTGAAGGGTTTTGCCGAACGTGGTCATGAAGTGACAATGTTAAGTCCCTTCCCGTTGAAGAATCCGCCAAAAAATTACAGGGACATTGTTATTGGAATGGTAGAATTGAGAAAGGTGTACGAATCTAATTTAATGTCTTCTTACGGATTTAACAATAAAGCAGTTCAAATCTATTCCTGATTTACCAAGATGAGTGAAGTTATATTTCAAGACTCAAATGTTCAAGCACTTATAAAATCGGAGGAACACTTTGATGTGATTATTTATTTGCAATGTGGTATTGATTCCCTTTGGGGATTATCGCATAAGTTTAATGCTTCTACGATAATGTTCAACGCGCTTGGTGCTTTCCAACTTACGTCGTATTCGCAAGGAAATCCTTTACCCAGTTCATACGTACCAAATTTCGCGTCAGAATTCAGTGGGGTCAGTGAGTTGATGACTTTTTGGGAACGAGCCTGTAACTTGTTTACTAATGCTTTGGGCCATTTATATTTACATTTCTGGAATGACCCGG
>JARJEB010031285.1:0-11170 GCA_030264535.1 Liometoxenus newtonarum
ATGGAATAGTAAAACGAGCAAGACAGTTCCCAAGCCATCTTAAAATGCAGGAAAACGGCTGTGGTGGCTTTTAGAGTGGGAGTGGTGGGCATAATGACAGTTACTTGGAATGGTCTATATCAGTGATTGCGACGTTTTCTAACTTCTATACTTTAGGAGCAGTTTTGTATTGACGCTTAACCGCTCGTATGTCGTATAACTATCTCGGTAACCTGGTTATAAAAATCTATAACCAGGTTAAAAGACTCTGTAGGGGAACTTCCGGTACGGCTTATAACCAGTCTCGCAAAAACGGAATGGTTTGAACCATATGTAACCGGTTATGATTGGTTACATCGCTTTTTAACTCGCCACAAAAGTTACTTACAAAGAAATGCACCTAATGCTTTGGGATGGGAGTACGCGATTGCGTGTCTAGTCTATTCTTCATCTGCGCAAAGCTCATAAGCAGCGTCATGTCATAAGCTCAACTAATAACAGCAGTAACCTTGAAACGAATATCGAATCAGCCGCCGGTTGGTAGATTTTTCAAGTTCGGTATTCTATTCTGTCTTGCTCGTGCTTTTGGCCCAAACAACTTGGAGTCTACTCCGTACTCCTACTCGCCTACTCGGACTTGCTCCTGGCTGTATGTTCACTGTTCTGTCGCTTACTTTTTGTTTTTTGTGCTTGTTGGGTTTGTTGATTGCGCGGGTGTTGATTGTGGTGTAGAAGAGCTTATTACAAAACAGTGCATTGCCGCTGCACTTACTACCTAGTTACTACAGTAATTTGGTTTCTTGAACTCTGACGAGGCTGAGTGCGGATTACAGAGCAAGAGCATTTTAAATATGATTTGCGATCCTGAAATAATCAAGTCGACAACATCCACAACGGCGTCCCCATCAAAAAAACCAGCTGACAAAACTTGCGCCGCTATTGACAATCGATCATGCTCTAAGCCGACGACAAGGGTAAGTTACGTATCAAAGTTTTTTTTGTTGTCTTGTTTTGAACCGGACCGGTGCAGTTTCATTACTATTTATTTATTTATAGACAAGTTAATAATAGATTTGGTTGCATATTGAAGGTTATGTAAGCGCTCAGGTTCTGGTGCATTATGCTCGGAATTATGCATTAATGCATTATGATTGATTATGTAGTGTAAAAAGTGAAAGAGAAATTTATTTCATTCGTTGCTTTGCGTTTTAATTTAATTTTTATTTATATATTATGTGTTTTAGTTCTATCACTTTATATATCGGTATTTTTTACATAGAAATATTTCTATAATTATTTTATAATTTTTATAATTCCATTAACAGTATTTTTGATTTACTTTTAACCTTGTTAACAAGTTCAGGGAAATTGTCTGCAAAAAAATAGCAAGTTTATGTTTGGTTTAACAAGATTCTTGATTTTCAAGAATTCTTGAAAATTTTTTTTGGTGGTCAACACAAGAACCCGATTTACATCTTCAAGCAAGGCAAGATTTGACTCAACGAGATTATTTAAAATCAAGATTTTTGAAGAAATTGTTGTTAATCATTGCAAGACTTTTTATAATTCCATTAACAGTACTTTTGATTTATTTTTAACCTTGTTAACAAGTTCAGGGAAATTGTCTGCAAAAAAAATAGCAGTTTATGTTTGGTTTAACAAGATTCTTGATTTTCATGAATTCTTGAAAATTTTAATTGTGGATCAACACAAGAACCCGATCGATTTACATCTTCAAGACAAGGCAAGATTTGACAACGAGATTATGTAAAATCAAGATTTTTGAAGAAACTTGTTGTTAATCATTGCAATACTTTTGTTGATTGTATAATTATTAATTGATCATTTTCAAGACTTTCGATTCAAGTCAAGACATTCATTTCGTCGATAAAACGTTACAAGACAATAAGAATAAGAAATACAAATTTTCTTCTTGTTCTTTCGAGACATGTTGCACATATTTCCTCTTATGATTTGTTGAGACAAGACAAGAATAGTCAATTCAAGACATGACTAGAATTCTTGTCTCGTGGAAACCTGGGCATAATTAAATCTTGTTTTTTTATTAAGCAATCTATTTTTATGGCTTTCATATAGAAAAATCTTCCGGAAAAATTATCTTCATAGATCTTCAAGTGTCTTGTTACACTTCTCATTCGTTTTTGAAATTGTAAATACATATACTTAAGAACTGTTTATGATTGATATGGGGCTATCCAATACTTTTGACAGTGGTCAAAAAATGGCAGCCATGGGATAAGGTCAATGGGAAAGTCAAAGCATTCATGTGTGTAAATCATTCGTAAATCATATGCTTCTAATTTCCCATTCGGTCTACCCCATGACCGCCATTTTTGATCTCTGTCAAAGATATAATATAAGATTTTGACTTATGAAATAATCCATAAGATTTAATACGATTTTTAAATATAAGCAGGCATGTCAAAAGTCAAAAAATAACCTCAAAAATAACGGCAGGTTCAGTCATCATTTCGGACATTATCTGTCACCATGACATAAGAGTTGAGAGTTGACGAACTTTTCTATGCCGCAATCATAAACCGTAACATAGCAATTCAAATAGTTTAACTTTTTATGTTAGATCTTATGTTAATATTATGTCAAGTCAATCATAAACCGTCCTTTACACTTACACGAATTTCTTATGAAATAATGTTATGTTATTGAGCTTGCACTTGGTTTGTGATAACCTCAATTTCTCACATTGTCATACATTTGTAATCATTAAACCCAATTTTGTGATTTTTCTTGGAACATCCAATATAAATAAAATGCTGATGGTATTTTGAAAATAATGTGCTTCGCTTCGATGATGGGTCTTTGCACTTTTAGTAACAGTCAACAGTGAAATAAACTAAGAAAGAAACTTATTTTATTTAATTTTATCAACCGACAAAGTTGATACGTATATGTGTTTGACGTTTGTTACTATTGTGTAGATTGTAGATACGTTCATATATCTGATAGTTAATAAGTACTGTTAATAGTCCTATACATATATGCGGCTTTGTTAAAAGTCTTTTTATTTTACTAACATTCGTTTCGTATTTATATTCCAACCGTTAGTCGCTTTAGTTTTCATGCCTTGATGAATTTAGAACCCACGGAATCGCAAATAATTTTATTCATGAAATTGTTTTTATTCGGCCAATCTGTATATAGCTGCAGCTTTTGTAGGTTTTTTTTATTCGGGAGGATGGTGGAAATACTGGGTGTCATCAATATATCCATTATAAAACAATGAAAGTAACAAAAGTATAAAATTTGTAGCGTTTTCGATTTATATGCACTCAGGCAAGACCGAACTCGGCGAGTGGTTCTGAAAAACGGCAATTTCTCCACTGGCACAGTTCAACTAACCCGAACATGCAGCAATAGCACTCTACTCTAGTGCATCTCGATATAATCAATCATATTTTAACCGAAACTTTTAATATGCTGGTCGTCGTGTCATTGCAACCAAGATTATTTGACGTTGCTTGTTTGCTCCTATGCTCGGGCGATTACTTCGCTCGGCTTCGCTTCGCTACGTAATCTTCGCCCTCGCGTATAATAGCCTGCATATGCGCTCATTGAATAATATACTATAAATAAAATAGCATTTAAAATAAAGTTATAAACAAGTGCGTATATTACAAACATAATAATTGAAACTATCTCAACACATTATACGCTCATATATTAATAAAATAGAGTGATAAAGTTTAATGAATGTGTGTAATAATTAAACATTACGCCTAATGAATTTTTCCTTCATGATTTCGTTTGTGTCAGCTCATCAATATACTGACAGCAGAAAATTCTTCCAGTTTTCGCTCTTAGTTTTCGTTATTAGCCAGTTGTAAAAATATTAAGATATATTTAACTTAATTATAATTTTTAATTTTTTATGATAATTCATAATTACTCATTTTTATTCTCTTTTAGCTCTGATAATAAGTATTCAATGTTATTATCAATTATCTACGTTTTCCAAAGTTTGTGTCTTAATCGTGTAGATATTTGTATTATCAAATTATTATTTTATTTACTGACCTACAGACTGTTGAAAAATATTCTGATATAATTTTGATTAATTTATATTATATGTCGATAAATATGAACAGGAATATTATTTTATACCCAACCGATATACAGGGTGGTTAAACAATCACTGGCCAGCGAATAACATCCAAACTCTTAATGTTAGAAAAAAGTTTCTTCTAACAATTTACTTCTAACAATATTTACTGACCTACAGACTGTTGAAAAATATTCTGATATAATTTTGATTAATTTATATTAGGTTTGTTTCATCAAAGCACCAAACTAGTTCCGAACTGTCCAACGTATGAGCAGTTTTGAAAAAGCGTTGGTTTTTTAAAACTGCTCATGCGTCGTACAGTTCGGAACGGTTCGGAAATCGTTTGGTGCTTTGATGAAACAAGCCTATTAATGTCCATAAATATGAACAGGAATATTATTTTTATACCCAACCGATATACAGGGTGGTTAAACAATCACTGGTCAGCGAATAACATCCAAACTCTTAATGTTAGAACGTTAGTTGTCATTTCTCTCATCACTTGATAAACTTTATTGCATCATGATGTATGACATATTTTTTTAATCGAAAGTCTCGGGCAATTAAGAATGTTAGTCACTAAGTGATTTCTAAATCAACAGCGCACAATTTTATTTATTTTCCGCTTTTGATTGATATACTAACCAAACTAAAAATGCAAAATTTTCAAAATATGAACACATTTGCCTTTGTGGCTTTACTCAATAGGAATAGACAAATTCTCTACAATGTACAGTATTCTTCCATAAACATGTAACAATGTAACAAAAAAATTTCTAAACAATTGGAAAGCAAACATTGTTACTTTTATAGCGTTTCTTATAATCACATCGGCATAATCTATATCCTATATTATAGTTAAATTAAAAGTGTTAAAGAATTTGAAGAGAAAACTTTTGTTATTGGTAAGGAGGGAGGTGGAACGGAACGTGTTCGTTAGCAAAAATGCAAAGAAACTTTTTAAAAACCATCATTGCAATTTTGCGAGTCGCGGTTTAATTACATAGGTATATGTTGGCGGTCTATATCGATTGTTCGCGTTTCCTGATGTAAGTTTCTTCATCATCATCATCAGAATAGACAACACAACCTCCATAAATTGCTTAAAACTTTTAATTCGCAATACCTATATAATTTAAATTTTTGTTAATTTTATTGTTTTTTTTTTCGTTTTTTCAGTTTTTGTGAATGAATACTTGAAACTTTTTGGGTTTTGCATGCGACACGATTTGGTTCATCGATCGCATTGATCAATTTCTATACTGGGTGCACATTTTTGGCTATCACAAATAAAATGACAAATTCACAGGTGAGTTTTTGCTTTTACTTTATTTATATATACTTATTCGGACACAAAGAAAATCTCTCAAGGGATAAATATTCAATAATTTATTTTTGCTTTTTGTGCACGTTATGCTTATTCTTTGGGTATATTTTTAAGAAAATTTATTAATTCATAAATTGTAGTTTACCTAATAAGGTTGGGAAGTTAATCAGTGTACATAAACGATTATGGAAAACAATCAATTCCACACTCACGAGATGTGCAGCCCAGCATAAACGTGGCCGTGAGGAATTGAATGTTTTGCAATCATTTTCTCATCGGAAAATTAATAAAATGTTTTTAATATAAAATGATTTTGACACAATTTTACCATAGTTCTTCTGACTTTTCAGAATTAATTCGCACTTTTGGTAAACAGTGGCTGGAATTTCGGTAGGCTATGCGCAATTGTCAATTTTCTTGCCTATGGCGAAAATGTGTCATTTCATATTGGCCATAGGAAAAATGGTTTTCCATTTTGTATAGGTCAGGGGTTCTCAAACGATTTTGGGTGGGTCATAGATATTCTTAAAAACATGAATGTACTATGAATTTTAAGCGAATGGGTCGCGAAAAATGATAATTTTTGAAAGTGGGCGTCGGCCTCGTTCCGCAAAAGTTTTAGAACCTCTGGTATAGATTGATAAAACCTTTGAAAAGTGTATATTTCTATTAACAGTTATTGAACTATTAGATTTACGTAGGTACTAATTAGATCTGTAAATATTGACATGCTCGTTTTAGCTTATCATCAGTAGTTTTGCACGAAAACGATCAATGAATACGGAATTTCACGTATAATGTATGCTAATGATATACATATGTGCATTTCCAACATTTCCATCAAATGCAAGTATGTACATATGAGTATTCCAATGAAAGTGAAATAAGAAATGAAGATATAAAAAAAAGAACAACAGCAAGTGGCACGCGATTACAATTACAAAGCAAATTTTCATTTCTTTTTGCATAATTAATCAATTATTCAATTACATAAATTAATTAATAATGACGTCAAGAAAGTATTTGATTAATTTTTTATTATTTAATGCTTACAGTTTAGACTATAAACAGGTAAGAGTGAAGAAATGGTAAGAAAATTAATTAAACTTCGTCGCGAATGATGTTGCTGTAGTTATAGAGTTTAATATACTTAGAGAGGCTGTGAGCGTTCAAGGTTGAAGTTATTCCGACAACACTTACCAAATTTCTGAAAATTTAAAAAATAAGACGGTCTTTGAAACATATTAGTTAATTTTTATTTTGTCTGATATTAATTTCCCTTTCACTCGCACAATATAAGTTTTAAAAACAAATGCGAGTTGTCGCCAACTAGATGACAGTTTGAATACTGAAACAATTTTAAATGGAATTTTGAAGGTTTTTTAGTCAGCGGCTTTACAAATTGTTGTGATAAACTTTGACGGATTTCTTGTAAAAAGACTTAGTTATGATAATTAGTTACATTGTGCCTGATCAACAAACTGCAGGTCAACTGCCTCTCTCCAGAATTACGCAACGAAAATTCTCTCTCAAGCGCGACTCTAATTTTGAATGGATAGTGTTCCACATTTTGGTACATAAAATGCGATGAGCCTCTCTAGGTATGTAATAAACTGATAAAAATTCTTATCTCACTTTCAACTGCAGGAAATGTAGTAGTACAGCTTATACCAGGTAGCATAAGTACATCTACTTGCGTAATACCTATAGCTATGTGTAGGTAAAGGTATAGGTATATGTAGAACATTGAAATGAGTGAAGATAAGGAAAAGTACGATCGTTACTTATTACATATTACAAATAGTTACGAATGCTCATATCTCATATTTCATAATTCATATTGCAAAGTCAAAGTGATGTTGAAAGTGTTGGTTTGTTCGTAAAACTAAACGTGTGCAACTGCATGGACTTCGATAGTAAACGTTTGGAAGTTTTAAGCCGAGTTAGACGTTTAGAGGTCATAATAACCAGTATGGGAATGTTGGAATAACTGAATTACTATGTACTTGCACTTCAACTAAACATTTAGTTTTGTGACAATTTTTTGCTTGTTGAATTCAAAGCTTTTTGAGTTGTTGATTGAAGTAGCACGTTAGTGTAAATATTCGGTGAATCAATGTCTACGGAGGCTAAGTCCAAAAAGGTGCACAACTTTTCATTCAAATAGCTTGGTTATAATTCTTTATAAATTGACTCATAAAGGCAACTCAACTAATGGAAAAAACTTATCAATTTAGTTATACATTTAGAATTAGAATTAATAAAAACCTATTTCTCTTACTAATTTATTAATTTCTGTATTTATTACGTATCTTCTAAGTATGTGAATGATGTACTTACTAACATGTTATTAATTGGTGAGATCATCGTGTTTGTAACATAATTTTGTTAATGTTGTGTTGTATTTCAGTTGTGGTTTCGCGGCGTGCGTAGCTCAAAGTTTCGACACGTTTACGGCGAACCGGCGAAACGTGAAAAATGCTATGAAAATATTCAGATTACAAAAAATGCCCACGATTCGCAATTCTGCGCCGTTAATCCGAAATTTATTGCGATCGTCACTGAAGTTGCCGGTGGTGGTGCTTTTGTTGTATTGCAAATCGATTGTGTAAGTCAACAATTTTATATAAAAATCTAATATATACATTAAATTCTGATATATACTTATACCCAATGGTCCGGGTGCAATGATGAATGCAACAATCCACCAATTGGTGCATTCAGTGCAATCGTTGGATGACGTGATATTCGTCAGATTCAAATAATTTTAAATGCGTGCAAAAGTTTGATTGCACCCGGTGCAAACGCGTGAAAACCGTGTTTATTTGCACCCGGTGCAAACCGTGTTATTTGCAGCCGGTGCGATGTGCACCTGGTGCAAATTATTTGCACGCAATCCATGTTTATTTGCACCGGCTTGCCATCACTGCTAAATAGTATATACGTATATTGGTTTATAGCAGTACGAAAAAGAACGTTTTTGTTCATCCATTGTTGCATGTTTCACAATGTACTATATTTATTAAGAAATTTTGTTGATTATAGACTGGACGATTGGATTTTAATGCCAGTCGCGTTACGGGACATCGTGGTGCCGTCTTGGATATAAAATGGAATCCTTTTGACGATAATGTAATAGCATCAGGTTCGGATGATTGCACAGTAAGTAAAAGTAAAACTAACTCCCGCGTTTTGTTTTGCTTTAATTATAGATATTCATGTACGATTTCAATATGCGTAAAGTGAATTACAATTTTATTGTAGGTACATATAGAATTTAGAAATCGGAATTATTGTGCTTCATTTGTTTTCTTAGATCAAATTATGGCACATTCCAGACAACGGTCTTTCATCGCATCTCACCGAATGGTTAGTTGAATTGGTTGGACACAAACGGCGTGTTTCGTACATAGAATGGCATCCGACAGCTGAGAATATCCTATTTAGCGCTGGTTTCGATCATCTGGTGAGCAAACATGACGATTTCGTTTCGATTCTATAGCAGTTTTCACTTTTTAACGCGTGCATTCAATTCGAATAACTTCCCAATTTATTCTTTCATCAATTCGTTCACGTTATATTTGCTTTAACACGCAACGCACACCTTCCTCTTGTTATTTAACAAACAATTGTATGAATTCTCCTGTATGCCTTCGTAAGCGTGTCGAATTAATTCATATTAAAGGCATTCGACCACCGAAAACGAAATTGTTCCGGTGTTTAGTAATATATAGGATGGAGAAATATCATAATATTGCAAGAAATAGAAAATTAATGCACAGTTACAACTTGAATGTTTACGAGTTTGTTCGAATTACAAGCAAATTTCAAACATGTTATGAAAGTATTTGTAAATTAATGGTTTCTGTCATTAATTAGGTGATCGTTTGGGACATAGAGAAAGGCAACGCTGTTAATATAATTACTTGCCATCCAGATGTTATCTATTGCATGGCATTGAATCGCGATGGGAGTCTTTTGGCGACAACGTGCAAGGATAAAAAGTTGCGCATTATTGAACCACGAAGTGGTTTAGTTAAAGCTGTAAGTAAATTTATGGTTGCTTTATTTTCAATCTAGAGATGGCATTTGCACCTGGTGCAATCGATTATGCACTCAATGCACCGGGTGCAATGATTTTGAAATTTTAAGGTTATGGTGGGATGCTGATTGCACCCTCAATGTGCAAAAGTTTGTTTGCACCCGGTACAAACGGATACAAATCGTGTTTATTTGCATCAGTGCAAACCTGTTTACCATCCCTAGTTCAATCCAATGATCTTTCTATGAAGGTGTAACCCTATATACCGGGTGCAATGAATTTGAAATTTTAAGGTTTTTTTTTTGCAAAAGTTTGATTGCACCCTGTGCAAATGGATGCGAGACGTGTTTATTTGCACCAATACAAACCGTTTAGCCATCCCTAGTTCAATCCAATGATCTTTCTAGGAAGGTGTATGTCACGCTGGTTCCAAAGCAAGCAAAGTAACATTCCTCGGTACGACCAGCCGATTATTAACGACAGGATTCTCCAGACATTCCGATAGACAATATTCCATATGGGACCAAAATAATTTATCGCACGCACTAACAACAGATACAATCGACAGTTCATCGGGTGTCGTTTTTCCCTATTACGATCACGACACGAACATTGTGTATTTAGCGGGCAAGGGAGACGGCAACATTCGTTATTATGAAATTGTCGACGAAGCGCCTTACATATATTTCCTCAATCAATTTCTATCCGGCAATCCGCAACGTGGATTGGGTTTTATGTCGAAACGTGGACTGAAGACGAATGCGTGTGAAGTATTTCGTTTTTACAAATTACACGCGACGAAAGGTTTGTGCGAACCAATCTGCATGATCGTGCCGCGCAAAAGTGATCAATTCCATGAAGATTTGTATCCTGACACGGCATCATCTAAACCTGCCCTTTCGGCACAAGAATGGATCAGCGGTAGGGACGCTATGCCTTTATTAATGTCAATAAAGACTGGCGAAAATGTCAGCACGTACAAACCACTTGTTTTTTAACCTTTAACGCCAACGAACGAACGGGCACCGTCGACGCCAACGATTGCTGTATCGATGGATAATAATAAGAAAAAGTTTGCATTCCTTTCGATGGAAACCATATCTGATTATAGACCCAAAGATATGATCAACGAAAAGAATCCAAAGACTACAACCAATCAAAGCACCAAATTTCATCAGCTGCAACGAATGTTTGGGAATATTCACAATAATAAAGAACATCTGCACGACGATTTGCCCTTGATGAAACAAATTAACTCCATGGGGGATAATATTAACACAGAAAATGATGTAAGTAAAATTATAAATCTTCTGTCGTTAGATGGCGCAGTAGTCAACAGAATGGCTTAATACCTAACCTCAAAACTGCACAACTGCGCTATCTAGAATTTTAAAATAATTTGGTACTCATTATGAATGAAATTAATACTTATAGTTGAAACGGGCGCATATGCGACAAAGTGATGAACTGCGGATGGTAAAGAAACAATTAGCGAATAGCGAGCAACGCGTTAAAGAGTTGGAAGATCAAATCAGACGGTTACAGCAACATATGTGAATCAAAGTCGAGAGCTTCCAATCCAAACACAGCTTTAAATATATTTAAATATACCTTAGTAAAAAAAACTATTGCTAGAAGGTAGGTAATTTTATAGAAGGAGTAATGATAAGTTAGGTTAGTTTTTACTTTTTAAGTTATCTTCGTTACCAAACATTTTATATATTTTAAACTTTTTTTT
>JARJEB010031287.1:0-13281 GCA_030264535.1 Liometoxenus newtonarum
ATATATATTAAATAAATTACTGATATCAATTATTTAACTAATTTAATTCATAATTTAAAGTGTTAAGCCACCATTGAAGAAGGTATCCAAATACGAAAACAAATTCGCCAAGCTTCAAAAGAAAGCGGCCGAATTCAATTTCCGTAACCAACTCAAAGTTGTCAAGAAGAAGGAATTCACCCTTGAAGAAGAAGACAAGGAGGTAACTTTCATTTCTTTTTATTTACCTATAACAACTTGATTAAATGTAAATATTATTACATATTGCATATTCATATTTTTTTTGTCGTTGAATTCAACGCATTTAAATATCTTTTTTTCAACTTTAGAATTTTCTATATTATCTTCTTTTTTACTTATACTGGATGTATCAAGAAAACAAAGTCAAAATAGAATTAGATTAATAACAATAAAGTAATCGAAAATATAGCACTTCTAAGCAAACAGGAGACCTGGAAATTTTACATACATTTCTTCGTGAACAAATTTCAATGTGTTATTTTGTCGCGAGAACTCAATAATAAAAATTTTAAGTATTCCAGTAAAATAAAAGATTTTTAATTGTAATTGAGCGGCTACGTCCGGTTTCGATCAATAAAGATCATTATTTTTACCTGATGATGATCTTTGTTGATCGAAACCGGTCGTAGCCTCTTAGTACTTCTCAAACTTGTTGCGTAGAGTGTACTTTCGCAAAAGTAGCAGCAGGCAGCGCACCAAGTTTCTTGTTTGCTTAGAAGGACTGTACATTTTCATACTTTTCAATGAAACATAAATTTTGAAGAAAGTATTTCATAAGCTTTTTTCTGGCTACATCCAGAAAATAGAAACAACAACAATTAGCTTATTTCTGCATAGATTAGTTTAGAGTCTATGAATTGATAACTATTTTTAATCAATTTTAAATTGGAAATTGATTTGTCAGTTTTTTTTTTGTTGTAAATAATACATTTAAATTTTTTTGCAAATTGGCATCAAATTGTATATATTTGCATATTATCTTTTTTACTACCAGTTAACAAAATGCAAATATGTAGTAATTAATTATTATCTATACTTATCAGATCATAAATTTAGATAGTCTTCAGCTTAAATATTTGTTTTCGCAGACGAAGAAAGCAGATAAGGCCGAATGGCAGACACAGAAGAAGTAAAATCGTAATAGTGTTTTTAAGATCGAAACTGAAAAAAACAACAAACAAATTATAAATGACAAGTCGAATACTTAAAATTACACTTACAACCATCAGAATCTGATTACGACTTATAAAAAAAGAACACAACATATTTCTTAACTTTTAACTTTTACTTAACTTTACTTTACTTTTCACACTCTAAACTTATTTGTTGTTTTGGATTACACACATATACACAGACACACACACACACACATATTTAAAGTGTATAATATTTAATATTAAATAAAAGCAACTTATTAGCAGTGTAACATTTTAATGTATATACATAAATTTGAAAATATTTAAGGAATCAACGGAGAAAATATGCTTGAATTTTTGCTTGATAGTAATTTTTGCGATCAGAGTAGAGAAATAGTTTTGATTTGTACATAAACTTTGAATCATTGTTTTTTAATTTTTCAAAAACGCGTACTTCTATTTTTCAAAATAGAGGGGTGTCCTCAATTTATGCTTGCATTCTCCAGTAACAGATGTTTATTGATTATTTGAGCGGCTACGACCGGTTTCGATCAACTTAAGATCCCCATTAGGTACAATCGTTTACTGAATAATAGAAGAAGAAGAAGAAGACTGGCAAGTGCTTATAATCTAACAAAACCAACACAACAAAGAAAACCCGTGGAGGCAGGAGGAGTCTGCCTGCGCAGCCATGTAACTCGAAACTGATTCAAAAAGTCTAGGTACATTGGAGCTTCACTTACTTCCGCATACTTGCCAGTCTTCTTCTATTATTCAGTCAACAGTACATATGAGTACCATAAAAACTATAAAGACACAAATATATAAATTTCATAGTGGCTCCTTTGTATCTTAATTTGATCGAAACCGGTCGTAACTGATTCAAAAAGTCTAGGTACATTAGAGCTTCACTTACTTCCGCATACTTGCCAGTCTTCTTCTATTATTCAGTCAACGGTACAATTGAGTACTATAAAAACTGTAAAGACACAAAAATATAAATTTTATAGTGGCTCCTTTGTATCTTAATTTGATCGAAACCGGTCGTAGCCGCTCTAAATGTCAATAAACATTTTATTGCTACTTATTACTGGAGTTGCAAACTAAAATTAGGCGTATTCTCTATTTCCTTCACTTAACTGTTCCAATACTGGAGCATATTTATATTTTTTATTAAATATAAATTAAATATGGTTGTCCAAATGTCTCAATGAAAAGGTGAGCTTAAAGCTGCTATACTAGAAAAATGCTTGATAATTGCTTAACTGCCCTGATTAAGAACAAACCACAAAGCTACACACTATTTTGATGTTTCATTTTAGCACATTTTTCATGCACCTCATGTTTAGGACTGCGCACGCGGTTCTCCACATACTCGTGCTATATTAGTAGAAGTGATTAACGGATTCTGTATGGAGTATGGAGTATGGAGTATGAGTGCGACGAGTGCATCCCTCACACCAGTATTATGTTCTTGTGGAAAGAAAGAGATGGAATGTGCGTTGGTCGCACTCATACTTCACCCATCTGATGTGAGTGGGTGGGAGTGACAATGTAACATCGCCATCTGGTGGTCTGGTGTGAACGAACATTCCAGTTGTTTTAAGAAGCACAATTTTTAGTTTATTTTTTGTTTTTAGTTTTCAAAAGCAATTGCACTCGTTCTCGCCCTCGGTAATAATCAAAATATGCAACTTACAGCATAAAAAATATATTTTTATTTTGTATTTGCTTCATTCCTAATTTATTTTTGGAAATTTGTTTGTTATAAACAATTATTACAATTGTTTGATGATTTTTCAGAAAAAACCTGAATGGTCCCAGCAGAAGAAAGAAGACAAGAAGGTACATCATGAAGAAGCCGAAGTTGAAGCATGAACACATCATAATTCGTTTCCAACAATTTGTTTAATTCGTTAACAATATCCAGCGTTCATTGTTCCTTACGTTTTGTCTTTTTGTTTTATTGTGTATAACTAAAACAAAACACATCTATCATCAATCTCTAACGATGATTTTATGACGACATTAAACGCTTTTACAAATGTCCAAAGCCAAAGAAAGATAAAGCGGAACGGAAATGAATTGCATGCAATAGATTTATTTAACTACGTATTATAGGAAAAATATTATATCTACCTACACTTACTCTATCTATCTCTTGTAAATCAACAACATGTGTTTTGTTTCTGTCACTGTCTAATTATTACGATTATTATATAATATTCAGAGTCTTGTCTGTATGTGTATAAACTAAATGTTTAATTATTGGTCTTTATTAAAATATGATGTGTTTCTTTTTGTTTGCCCTCGTGAATACATTTTTGAAATTGTTTTGTTACATTGTTTAAAGTGAAATTGTTAATTCAAAAACAGAGCTTCTAAGCAAACATGAGTCCTGGAAAATATGTGGCTTATTTTGACACGACATTCAATAATAAAATCACTAGATTTTAGTGACGTGTATCATAATTTCTATCAATACTATGTTCAAAACATGTTCAAAAAGAAAATGTTCAAAACTCGCGCGTATTTATATTCTCATACTAGTTGCGTAGACTGTACTTTTGCAAATGGCGGCGCTGAACATGGTTACCAAATCTTGTTTGCTTAACCTTAGAAGGATGTGTGTATCGCAGTAGAAAAAGACAGAAAGGTTACCTAAATAGTCCTCAAATCCGTTCGAAATGTCGAGATTTGGGTGTACTTTTGGTAAACCCATGTTCAACTCGTTCGACAGTCGGTAATATATCCTTGCGCATACAAAAACATTAATGGATAGGTTAGGTTTGACATGTTTGTCCAGCATTCCCCGTAAGTCGTTCAAAATTGTTGGGGAAGGTAATCATATATAGTTACCTCACTTTACCTTCACCTTACCCACACAACTTTCGATTTCGAACGCGCTCCTGCTTTTCTAAACTTATGTTTTTGACCATGGACAGACGACAGTTAAGTGAAGTACTGATCATTTGGTGACACTTCATTTCAATACCTTCACTTAACTGTCTATTGTCAAAAATAGGTTTGGCAACGCAGCAGATAAAAAGAGAAAAATCGTAGAGTAGACCCGAATCAGTGACAATTTTCTGTCTTTGTCTACTGCAACAGTCCCCTATTGGAGTAGTTCTGGTAAACTACAATGTTCTGTCCTGTACTGTTGAAGTCAAGTTAAGTATATGTTCAAAAAAACTCTATTTTCATGAAAATTTTAGCTTAAATAATTTTTGTAATTGTAATTATTGCTAAATGAATATTAGGAAGAAGAACCAGCAGAAGCTGCCCCGCCAGCAGAGCCTGCTCCAGCAGCACCAGCTGAAGAAGCTACTGCTCCAGCCGCACCCGCAGAAGGGGCACCTCCACCTTCAGAATCAGAAGGTATACCTACGACGGAAGGAGCCTCACCGGTTGAAGGAGCACCACCTGGAGAAGGTGTGCCACCGGTTGAAGGAGCACCACCGGCAGAAGGAGCACCACCAACAGAAGGAGCAGCACCACCAACAGAAGGATCAGAGCCGCCAACTGATGGAGCAGTCCCAGTTGTTGAAGGTGCGGCACCACCAGCTGAAGGAGCAGGTTGGGATTTAATATTTTTAGACAAAATTCGGTGAATATTTATTGTTAAAATAAAATTTCTAGTACCAGCTGAAGGGGCACCTCCAACCGAAGAAAGTCCTGCCGTTGCACCAGCAGAACAAGAAGGTAAAGTTAGTAAATTTACAAGACCTATATTTCATCTGATTGAATCAATAGGAGCTGCACCTGTCGAAAGTGCACCAGCCCCAGCACCACCAGCAGAAGGAGACGCACCACCTGCAACCGACGCACCCGCAGCAACACCTCCTGCTGAAGCTCCTGCGGCAGAAGGTTATTGATTTTAGATTTTATTCACGTTTATACTGTTAAAACATTGGTTTACAAATATTTTATTTTCAGCAGCTCCTGCTGAAGCACCAGCTACAGAAACTCCACCGGTCGAAGCAGCTCCACCGGCTCCTGCAGCAACGGAAGAAGGTATGTTTTTAAATTGAAGTTTACTTAACTATATTAAACAAAACAAATGTAATTCATGAAATATTTTATTTTAGCGCCTGCTTCATAAGTTGATGGTTTCTTAAACAAGAAACATAATATTTTATTATTATTATTAATTCTTAATTAAATTCTACGAATATTCAAATAAAGCTATTTAAAATGCTGCCATATATTTAGTTGCAAAATTACTTTTCCTAGGTACAGAGTGATTATAAATGATTGACATATAGTTTTCATCGCACTTTCTAAATAGTATAAAAAAATGACGAATGTGAACACGTGACACTAGTGGATGAAAACATGACGTCTAAAGCTGGGTTTACACATTATTGGTTATGCAACACATTCATCACAATACCATATTGGCGTACAGTAGATCTCAGCAGCGCCAGCTCACTGTTTTATTTGTGACTTCATGTTAGAATGCTTAAATAAAATGATACAAACATCCAAACAATGTTGAAATGAACTTTTCCTATGGTCACTATGTAATGACACACTTTCGCCATAGGTTATAGTTAGCTAGAAAGTTTAAGTTGACAATTGCTCATAGCAGACCCAAATTCTAGCCAGTATCAAGTAAAAAGTAAGGGTGCAAAGTCATAACTATGATAACAAAGTGACAAACTTGTCACTTTCCCGCACAGTATTTTTTTATCGAATATGCCATCGCCATGACAAGTGTATGCGTCAGCGTCATGGCCGTATGTGTCAAAATCGTTTTATAAACATTTTATTAATGTTCCGATTGAAAAATGCGGCCGAAGGAAAAGCGATTGGAAAACATTCACTTTCATACTCGCGCGGTTTATATTATCGCACTCGTGAGACAATGAATACTTTCCAAACTGATTAGGTAAACTACTATTTTAGTTTTGTTCCTCTCATGTCAATTTCTGGGTCAGTATTGTGTCAAAATCATTTAATAAACATTTTATTAATGTTCCGATGGAAAAATGTGGCCGAAGGAAAAGCGATTGGAAAACATTCACTTTCATACTCGCGCGGTTTATATTATCGCACTCGTGAGAAATTGAATACTTTCCAAACTGATTAGGTAAACTACTATTTCAGTTTTGTTCCTTTCATGTCAATTTCTGGGTCAGTATTGTGTCAAAATCATTTAATAAACATTTTATTAATGTTCCGATGGAAAAATGTGGCCGAAGGAAAAGCGATTGGAAAACATTCACTTTTATACTCGCGCGGTTTATATTATCGCACTCGTGAGAAATTGAATACTTTCCAAACTGATTAGGTAAACTACTATTTCAGTTTTGTTCCTCTTATGTCAATTTCTAGGTCAGTATTGTGTCAAAATCATTTTATAAACATTTTATTAATGTTCCGCTAGGAAATTCTGACAGCAGGAAAACATTCAGTTCCGCACTCGCAGTACGCACGAAGCAATTTGTCGCGCTCGTTTTACCTTCAAAAATAAATTGAATCGATTCAAATTAGCTGAAATGCGTCAGTAATTCAATAATATGTTATGATTGCTAAGTGTCCATTACATTTTACATAGAATTAAACCAAATATTTTTAAACTAAATCCGGCCCTGCATATATATATAACCAAAAACAAACCAAAATCAAACAATTCCTGGCAGTTTAGCAAAGATAGAAAGCGACAGAAGCGCTGTTTGGCTGCTTGGGTGCACTAGGTTGTCCACCGTCTCCGTCGCCATCTCCTCATTTCGATTTTGGTGCTCAGTGCTCATTCACTACGTAACAACATTCAACATTTCTATGTAAGTAATAACACTGACACACTGACTGCGCATAAAGTGCGACGAACGTGGTATTCTGTCATTGGCAAAAAATAATAAATAAAGGTATGTTGCCCTCCAATTTCCATATTATTCAGAATCATCTATATTTTATACTTAAACAAAGTTTACACCCGATGGATACACTTTCGTGTTAAGTTCAAAATACACTATTCACATTTTAAAAATTACCTAATTATTGTTTGACTTTGGTACTTATATATACGTATTTCGCATTTGTTATTTTTTTTATGATTCAACTATGTTTGGAGCGTCAATTCTGACCTTGGTTTTTATAAGTTTAAATCGTGCGCATTGCCTGGTGCTCCATTAATTCGCGATAACCTTTATTTAAACAGTTTCAAACTAAACATTGTCGTTGTCAGTAAATTTCCTGTACTTATAATTCTGTTTTATGTTGAATGTGCATGTGTCCATTATAAAGATGAAAATAACCAATTATCATTCGTATTGTCCGCTGCTCTTTTTGAATTTGAACCTCAACTTATTATTATACTTAAAATCTATTGACTTCGGTTTCGGATAAAGTTATCGGTTATAAGCACAATCGTTTTGAAATCTGAACCGTTAGAAATTAAAAGTTTACTCAAAAATCTGACAACAAACACAGAAATATTAGTTCTAGTACTTAACATTTTCATAGGCGTGCTCAGGAGTTCTTTTTAGGGTGTGCATAAACTTAGAATGTAATAGATATTCGCGATTCAAATTAAGTTTTCCCGCCTTTATTGTTGCACCATCTACAACATCCTAAGAGGGCAAAGTCAGCTGATTTGCCATTGCGTCAAAAATAAAGAGTTAAGAGTTAAATCTTAAAACATTAGGGTGTGCCAGGGCACACCCGGCATACCCTTTGCGCACGCCTATGAACTTTTTATAGGTAGATTTTTTATTATTTAACCAAAACTAAATAAATATAACGGAAATAAATCATGCGAGTATAACATGTTTTCAATTTGGACAAAATACTTTTACTTGAACCAAAAAGAAATAGCTATTTTGATTAAATATTTAAGCATTAGTACATTTGTGATAAATTCTGAAGACTTTTGCTTTTCTGCTAGTCGAAATATTTTATTATTCGTGACCGTGACGTTGCCGACTGTATGACAAAAATCACAAAGTGTCATAAAAACAACTCTGCCTTTGGATAAATTAAGAATTTCCAAATACAATCACTTAAGTAGTATTTCTTTTAGTTTTAGTAGTTTAGTGTTCCATTCTGTATTTACTAGTTTTGTAGACTTGTAGTTCAATCGAAGTTGGAACTCTATATAAAGAAAAACTTTATTGTAACTTTGGAGAAATACTGTTTTTATTATTATCATTACTAAACTGAATGCTAAACGTATAGAACAAGTCGAGTGACACAAGCTTGTACAATGTAACTACGTAATATGATATCATATTCGCATTCATTTTTAAAACTATTGTAACTGCTAACAAATGAAGTTTTATGTTTTATGTGCATACATCTACCCACCACATGATGTGTTCGTCAATACAAACTCATAATCTGAGATTAAAATAGTGAGAGTTTTTATTTCTATAACTAAAATGATGATTATTAATACGTACCTAGGTACTATAAATTGTACATGGATGTGTGTGTGTGTGTGTGTGTGTGTGTGTGTGTGTGTTTGTGTGTGTTAAGTTAAGTGTTTATAAGTTCTGTCGACTTTATTAATCTGCACTGGCATGGCAAAATCTATATTTTTATCCTCCTCCGGAAAGTGTAAACATTGAACTTATAAATAGCAAAATGCAAATTTACGGAGAGGGTTTTTGAAATTGCATTCCTTCATTTTCTGGTGCTTGAAATATTTCAAAATATTTTAAAAAATCTACATCGTTGCGTTATCTAGGAATGAAGTTACCAAATTTGTAAGCAGAAATCTGTCCTGTCAAAATATTAATATTCAACATCGTAACGTCATCTATTAATGAATTTTCCGAATTTGTGCGCATAAACGTACTGTCAATGTCAATCTGACCCAACGAGCAATTCTTTTGTCATGAATGAATGTAAATAAGAGTAGTCTCAGTCTTGGATTGTAGATTGTAGTGACTTTTCAATTAATTCATTTGTAATTTGCAATTCCTTCAATTTTCTGGAGTGTGAAATTTCTGATTTTATATTTAAAAATCTACATCGTAGGGACATCTATACTGAAGTTATCTAATTGATACGCAGAAACCTGCACTGTCAATGTCAAATTGAGGTGACATGAGCAATTCTTTAGTCATGGATGAATGTAAATAAGAGTATTCTCAGTCCCGGATAGTAATTGTAGTGACTTTTCTATTTAATTCATTTGTAATTTGCAATTCCTTCAATTTTCTGGAGTGTGAAATTTCTTAAGTTATATTTAAAAATCTACATCGTGGCGTCATCTATTACAGAAGTTACTAAATTGATAAGCAGAAACCTGCACTGTCAATGTCAAATTGACGTGACATGAGCAATTCTTTTGTCATGGATGAACGTATATTAAGTAAAATCATTTAATTTTATTATTCGGTTGAACTCAGCCTCTAAATGACGAATGAGTCATATAAACAACTGCGACCAGATAAATGCTGATAACTATTGTGATAGTCAATCAATTGCGTAATTATATTCGATAAATAGGCACTACGTGTTAATTAAAAGTTGAAAACAACTCATTTTAAGGTTATTTGTTGTGTGACAAGACAACCACTCACAATTTCAATAAATTTCTTTGGTTTTGCAAAGGAGATCCAACCTGAACAAGAATGTTTCAAGCAAAGGCCCTGTACGATTTTCAAGGAGAGCCAAACACAGCCGAAATTGACATGCAAACCGGTGATGTGATAACAATAACAAGGACAGATGTCTACGAAGGATGGTGGGAGGCGAAAAATGCATCAGGTAAAGTTGGTTTGATACCGGAAGCATATGTGGAACGAATTGCTCAAGAACCAGCACCAGTAGTGAATGCTCATGCACAAAATTGGGCTGCACCACCACCACCGCCCCCAGCGCGGCAATCACAACCAGCTGATTCTACACAAAATCAAGACTGGGATGATGATTGGGACGATGACACTTACTCCGAAGTGGCGGCACCAGTTGAACATCATACACAAGATCCAATCTATTCGAATGAGAATTTCAATGCACAAGAATTCAGTGCAATGGATCCAAGTTTCGATCACAAAGGAACCGTATCGAAGAAAAGTTTAAACAGATTTGCCGCATTTGTAAAGAATGGCGGCGAGAATTATCTTCTTGGTAATGTAAAAGTGAATGTAAATGATTCATCGAAAATTTATATTACTAAATGTAATGAGAATCTATTTTCGTGGCCGTCTCTGGATGAAGTACAAACGGTGCAAATAACTAGCCCAAAGAAAGAGTCAAAGTTGAAAGGTTTGAAGAGTTTCATCGCGTATCAGCTTGTTCCGAGTTCTACAAATATTCAAGTTTCAAGGCGTTATAAACATTTCGATTGGTTGCATGAACGTCTAACGGAAAAGTTTATTTTGTTGGCGATTCCACCATTGCCTGACAAACAAATTTCGGGCCGATACGAAGAACATTTCATTGAACGACGACGATGTCAATTGAATGAGTTTATAAATTACGTTTGTCGTCATCCGGTTTTATCACAATGTGATGTGTGGCAACATTTTCTTCGCTGCACAGACGAAAAACTATGGAAACAAGGCAAACGTACAGCGGAAAAAGATGAACTTGTCGGCGCTAATTTTGCTCTGTGCATTGAAGCGCCGGACAAAACACTATTGCCTTCAGTATACGAAAATTTAGAGAACACAAAAGTACCGTTTATAAATCAATTGGATGCTAACTTAAAAAATACATTGTCAATGTTGGTTGATCAAGGGAAAAGATTTAAAGGCATTTATTCGAAGGATTATCAAAAAGTCGGAAACACATTCGTTGCACTTGGATTCGCATGTGAATCTGATCCGAAGGCAGTTCCATGTAAACTGTCACAAAATATCAAAGAATTAGGAAAAGCGTATCTTGATATCGCTGTTTATTATGATACGCAGCCAACCCGTGATTGGGATCGTTTAGGTGATAAATTGTATCTGTACAAAGGTATTACCACTTCATTCCAAAGTATTTTCAGCAATTGTCGAGCTGCACAAAATAAGAGGAAAGAAATTGAAAAGTCAGTTACAGGCCAAACTGTTTGTGATGTTAAGACTCGAAGTGATGTTTTCACTTATATTACTATCGCTGAATTGAAGCATTTTAAAGATGAACGCGATTCGCAATTACAAGAGAGTATGATGAACTTTCTGGAAGAACAAATTGATTTCCACAAAAAAATCGCTAACAATTTGCAAAGTGTTTTGGATCATTTTAAACAAAATTAATTAGCTTCAATCACTAGTCGTAACATCAATTATTTGCGTTGTTTCATTCAATTAAGTGAAGTCAAGTAGGAGAAAAGAGATTTAATTTTAATGATGATTGATATACACTCTGTTTCAAGAAGTTACGGTTAGAAGCGGAAAAGTATCACATTTCCATACTAGATGGTGCTGTAGTAAAATGTAGGTAGCCTGTAAATTAGGTTAGGTTGCCAGGTGCTTCATATTAATTTGAGGCAACTATAAAATAAAGAAAAACCCAGAACTTGTTACCTATCGTGAGTTTAAGTATAATGAAGGGAAAATGATAATTTTCAAGTTTGGTATTGCACTTTGAAAAAAATCATGTATAAAAGGCATTTTTAATATTAAAATATATATTTTTTCAACTTGTTTGTAGTACAGTTTAAATGTGATTTTTGTAAGCTTTGTATCTGCGTTGTTCAGTTTGAACTGTACTATCAACAATTCAGATGTTCTAGGTTACGTCATGGCAACGTCACGAAGCTAATTTTAATCAGCTGTTCGGGATAAAGATGGCGGACAAAAGATACACCTCAAGCAACTTGACTGGCTTGAGGCGTATGTTTTTTCCGCCATCTTTATCCGGATCAGTTGTTCATTGGTAAGGTCAAACCTGTCACCAGGCTGACATGGAACATCTCAATTATATTTTTTGTTGAATTTTAATTAATTTCGTGAAACAGGGTGTATCAGTACCAAAAAGTTGATTAATGTGATTTCATTTCTAAATATCTATTAATATAATATTATTATATGGCAAATATTTACTATGTGTAAGAACTAATAATGCATACATTATTGTATGATATATTTTTGTAAATATGTATTTAGAAACGATTGGTACATTTGTATTGGTGTATAATAGTAATAATAGTATTCAATAGTAATATCTACCAATTAATTAATTTTTATATCAAACATTTTTGGTGATAAGCCAATCAAAAACATACAAAGACAAACTTTGATCATAAACATAAAAAAAAACAAAAGTGTACAAGAAAAGTATCGTTTAATCGTTCAAGGTACTCAATTTGAATAATTGATTAATGATTAGTGATTACCTTCTAATAATTTTAAATAATTCAGGCAAATGTTAAAGGAATAATATTTTAATTAATTATCTAAATTAAAATTAATTTATTATTAATTGGAAGAGCCAAGTCACAGAATTTGTAGTACATTCGTGTCTTTTTTCGACAGGCCACTTTCGGTGATCTTCGGCATGTTAGCGATGTTGTCTGAAAGTTGAAATTTGCGAAATTACAACCTCCACACAACATGGCTGACATGCCGAAGGTCACCAAACGAGACCTGTCGAAATTCAATGTCGCTTCTCTTCTGTTTGTATATATTCTGTGAACAAGTGCTACATTTTATAAGAATTTTCTTTGTTTATATAATTTTTCGAAATTCTAATTGATAAAATTGATCATAAGAAAAGAACAATCAGACGCAAGGAAAATTGGTAAGAAACGCGCGCTTTTTTTTTACTTGAACGCATAAAATGTGTTCTATTTATTCCATATATTATGTTATTAATGTATTTCTAATACTTTATATGTTATTAAGTATTTCATTATAAATGAAATTGATATTCTGCTTTATAAACAAATCTACAAACGTAATTAATTACCAACCATCTTATGTTATTTATATAGATATATACATATATAAAATATATATTTCTGAATTAATTGGGGTTCAAACGAGTAGTAGTGCTTGTTTGTTCTGACGTAAAACTGCGCATGCCCAGTAGCCTAACCTAACCAAAGTTGTTCACCTACAAATTCGTACCACAGAAGAACAACTTTCCGACCAAATACACTATCGGAAAGTGGAAATGATGTTGATTACGATTTAGTATGGTATCACTAAATTTCTGTACAATTTCCGCTTTCCGATAAAAA
>JARJEB010031293.1:0-10320 GCA_030264535.1 Liometoxenus newtonarum
ATATATATCTATATATATATATATATATACACATACCGGCTCATAATTTGTAAACGTTCGATCGTTCGTTCATCATTTGTGCGCGCTTATCGTTATTAATATTATTATTTACCCAACTGCACAACAACCAACAAGTACCATAAAACAAAAACGGAGAAAAACATTTGTAATCGTTGATTCCTCATCTACGTTTCGATCGTAGTCAACTTTATTATCTTTGTACCTATAGGTATATGATCTTAATTCTTCAATTTTCTTTATAATCAAAGCGAAGTATCTGATAACGGATAATGTTCAAATATATTTCTATCGTTAATTAACTTCATCATTATCTAATAGCGTTTTCACATTATATACATAAAATCAAATCAATGAGGAAAGGAAGAAACTCCCTAGGGCCTAAACTAAGACTATACCGAACTAAAACTTCAAATATGAAAAACAAACAAACAAACAATTCTATATATTTACTCACAAGACAATTTAATAATTATTTAATTTTTGCAAGTCCGCAGTGTTTATTTATGTTATTATTATTACCTATATTTACTATGGATTCTGCCAATGAGCAGGGTGATTTTCATAATGTGTGATTTTTAATATATTATTATAATTAGTAATGAATATTATAACATAATATATTATATTATTATAAAAATCTATTTACGAGAGAACTAAACTAAAAAGAAACAAAAGTTAAAACGCGGCATTGCCCCCAATTTTTAAAGATTCCGCAAAACTACAGAATAGCGAATAATTAATTAATTTATAGCGAATTCGGTAATGATACAAGAAACAGAAACTAAAGAAACCATATTTGATCATTTGTTGATAATTACGAATAATGTGCAAGTTAGGTTTAATTATATAGTCGTGTCTCATCGGTCTCGATATCTGTTTTTAACCATGAAACTATGAAAACTAAACTGTGACGGAGTAAAAAACAAGTAGTGATTATTAATTATTTGAAAATGCAATTCTAATTTTCGTTCTTTTCGATCATTATTTTCTTTTTTTTATGTATAAAAACCACACATTCCGCGCTTGCGTTCATCTTTTTTAATTTAATTTAATTTATTTGCTTTTCTTGCTTCCCCACATGAAATGAACGCTTTCGAAATACTTTTTCATCATTATTATTTATTTCTATATTTGTCATGGGTTTCAATAAACACCTTTTGTTGTAAAACTCGTTCCTAACTGAAATGTGTATAATTTTCGTTTTTGGCTAGCTTCGTTCGCCAACTAATTTTACTTGACCGAAGCAAACTAAAAGGAATATTTTTAACATTTAGAAAAATGGAGGGGACGATATTTTACTTCAAATCATTTATTGCAATCTTCCTGAGGCAATTTTTTAATTATTCCCCGCACAAACAAGTTTTACCGATATTTATGATGTACCAATGGAAAACTCGGCGAAACCTTAAGTTATTATTAATATTATAATTATTTAATTTAATTTACTTCTTATAATCTTTATAACTATATATAAATGATGTTGAGATTTTTGGATCCGTGTTGTGCATTCTTCTATTGATTGATGATGAGGACCGATGAAGCAAGCAGAGAATACAATTTTCTTTCGTTCATATATATATATTCAAAACATATCTAAATTTTCTTACTTTCATTCATATTTATACATTCTTTTTTGTTAGTTAAATCTTAAATCAATCATTATTTAATTTTGTGTTTTCTTTTCTTTTTGTGCTTATTAATTTTTACCTATTTCAATTTTTCAATTTCTTTCGAAGTTTCGAAAGATATGATAAATGTGGAGAAGAAAGAGAAAAACACAAGAAAAAAAAACAAAACGTGTTTATGTTATGTAGTTATTATTATTTTTTATTTGTAATATTTATATTATTTGTAACTTATTATTTATATTAATTAATTTAGATACTACTATTTACTACCGCAATATTATTTCCGTAGGTGACCAAATGTGCTCAGCACATCATATTTAACTATAGCCTGTATAGCTGAAGAACGAAATGAAAGAAAAAAAATGATATGATTGATGAAGTAAAGTAAAATGTTGAAATTTCAATATGGAAACGATGATAATGTAAACGGAAAAGGAATACTTTTCCATCCACCTTAAAATGCCTTGTATAATATTTATATTTGTAGCTATAAGGATGAAAAATTGTATCTTTAATTCTTTATATCATAAAATTATATTTGTTCTTAAAAAAAACTGATTAATTTATAAATTTAGTTTTTATTTCTTCGTTTATAAAAATGACTCGTGCCAGTGAGTGAGTGAGTGAGTGAGTGAGTGAGTGAGTGAGTGAGTGAGTGAGTGAGTGAGTGAGTGAGTGAGTGAGTGTCCAGTGCACGCCGATTTCTTTCTTGCTGGTTGCTGCTGCATACACATTTATTCTTTTACTGTTTGTCACGGACTGATGCACAGGACCTCGACACACTCCTGATCACTGCTCCCAGAACATTACTGTCCTTACCTGTTTCTCTCTTCTAATTCATTCAACCCATACAATTACCTGTTTGGCTGTTTATTTCGGAATTATTCAGTGTTGGAACAACACCTATTACTCAATTTTATTTTTTATAGTAAGTCCTATAAATGCAAGAAATCTTACATGTATTAATCCGGAACTGGATTTATAATAATTCATTACACAACATTTCCATTCCAGATACAGAGAATTACTTTAGGCAACAAACACATTTTCGTTAGAGTAATTCTAATTATGAAATAAGACTTTATTGAGTGTTATTAATTACTTGAAAATATCTACTGTCAGATTATTAAAGTACAGTTCAATTATCTGTTTTGTTTTATTGCTTGGTCAGTAACTAAAATTATATATACATCGATACGCAATTTATTACCTTGAAACTTTTGAATAATTTTGTTTACTAGACAAAATTATCAACTTTTCATGATTTTGTCGTTTACTTGTTTGTTCAATCGTTCCTGAATTACGTTCGTTCGAATGTTATCTCGACTTGCCAGATATGTTTTCCTTTTAATTATGAATGACGCAATTTGTTTTTCGGTTTTGTTCTAATTGTTTAATCTCAAAGCACTTTTTTATTACTTCGATTATTTCTGAATTTTGTAAGAGTTTAATACTATTAGAGACCTCTGGTGTTAAATAGACTTAGTATTGTAAGACAAGACCAGTACAGGTCTCTTTGTGCCTCAAGTTTCGAAGAATTCCTAGGGGATTCGCTTGTGGCTACGTATCACTGGACCGTTTAAGATTGTTTTTTGCTTTTAATTATGAATGACGCAATTTGTTTTTCGGTTTTGTTCTAATTGTTTAATCTGAAAGGCAATGCACTTTTTTATTACTTACGATTATTTTTGAATTTTGTAAGTGTTTAATACTAGTAGAGACCTCTAGTGTTAAATAGACTGAGTATTCGAAGAAAAGACCTGTATAGGTCTCTTTGTGTTTCAAGATTCGAGGAATTCCGAGGGAATTCGCTTGTGGCTGCGTATGACTAGACCATTTAAGATTTTTTACTTTTAATTATGAATGACCAGAGTGAATGACGCAATTTGATTCTATTATTTTTGAATTTTGTAAGTTTTCTACTATTAGAGACCTCTTGTGTTAAGTAGACTTAGTATTCTAAGAAAAGACCAGTACAGGTTTCTTTATGTGTCTAGGTTCGAGGAATTCGGTTGGGATTCGTTTGTTCTGGCTGCGTATCACTGGTCCCTTTTAAGATGGTTTTACTTTTATTTATGAATAACGCAATTTGTTTTTCGGTTCTGCTCTAGTTGTTTAATCTCGAAGCATTTTTTTATTTTTTATTTTATTTTTGAATTTTGTGTTTAATAGTATTAGAGACCTCTTGTGTTAAATATATTTACTATTCTAAGACCGGTACAGGTAACTAACTTTGTGTGGCTAACTTCGGGGTTTTCCGATTGGATTCGCTTATTCTGGCTGCGTTCCAGTATATCCTTTTAAGACTCGTTATATCGTGTCTAAACGTGAGCGCTTAAAGCGTTGAAAAGAATCAAATTGAACGAAGCTTCTGTCGACTGTCAAACGCTAATGTCACCAAGCATAACCCAATTGTTGATACGTTGATTTGATAGTCATTTGTTGAAAGCGAGGTGGAAAGCTGCGTTGAAAATCACAAGTCATCTAAAATGGAAACTATGGAAGTCGTTATTCCCGAAAAAGTAAGTTGTTTTTGTTATTGTTGCATATGTGTACACAACGGTTTGCAGTTAACCGATACAACTATTTGCGTGCGCTTCCAAAATTTCCTTATTTCATATTGACAATGTCTTTACAAATGCAAATGGATCTCTTGCAGGATGAAGGCAGCCCAGCAGAAACGAAACAAATTCTCCTTCAAGACATGGATACCGAAGACCTGTACACGAAGTACAAGAAACTCCAACAAATGCTAGAATTTCTCGAAGTACAAGAGGAATACATCAAGGATGAGCAGCGTAATCTGAAAAAGGAATATCTTCATGCACAGGAAGAAGTCAAACGCATCCAATCGGTTCCTCTTGTGATTGGTCAATTCTTGGAAGCCGTTGACCAAAATACTGGCATCGTTGGATCGACAACAGGTTCGAACTATTACGTTCGTATTTTGTCAACAATCGATCGCGAATTATTGAAACCATCTGCAAGTGTTGCTTTGCATAAGCACAGTAACGCTCTGGTTGATGTTCTTCCACCGGAAGCCGATTCATCGATCAGTATGCTTCAGGCGGATGAGAAACCCGACGTTAGTTATGCAGACATTGGTGGCATGGACATGCAGAAGCAGGAAATCAGAGAAGCGGTTGAACTTCCTTTAACTCACTTCGAGCTTTACAAGCAGATTGGCATCGATCCACCGAGAGGTGTACTCATGTATGGTCCACCTGGTTGTGGCAAAACTATGCTTGCAAAGGCTGTTGCTCATCACACAACAGGTACTTTTTGATGTTGTTTCGACATATTTATTTAATTTGTTAATGCAATTGTACATGACGTAAACAAGCATTATTTTTGATTTTAGCCGCTTTCATTCGCGTTGTCGGCTCGGAATTCGTGCAAAAATATTTGGGTGAAGGGCCACGTATGGTCCGCGACGTATTCCGTCTTGCAAAAGAAAACTCCCCAGCGATTATTTTTATTGATGAAATCGATGCGATTGCTACAAAGCGTTTCGATGCACAGACAGGTGCTGATCGTGAAGTACAACGTATTTTGCTCGAATTGCTTAATCAAATGGACGGCTTCGATCAGACTACCAACGTTAAGGTCATCATGGCGACGAATCGGGCTGATACGTTGGATCCGGCTTTGTTACGTCCTGGACGTTTAGATAGAAAAATTGAATTTCCACTTCCAGATAGAAGACAGAAGCGTTTGGTTTTCAGTACTATTACATCCAAAATGAATCTTTCGGAAGAAGTACATACGATTATTTTATATATTAATCAATTTAAAATATTTGTTTATTTATTTTATTTATTTTTTTAAATTTAAATTTAGGTTGACTTGGAAGACTTCGTCGCTCGTCCGGACCGTATTTCCGGTGCTGATATCAATGCTATTTGCCAGGAGGCTGGTATGCATGCCGTCCGTGAAAACCGTTACATCGTATTGCCAAAAGACTTCGAAAAAGGCTACAAAAACAACACCAAGAAGGATGAAAGTGAACACGAGTTCTATAAATAGAGAAATTTAATATAGAATATATCCAAGTAAGTACTTTATTTCTTTCGTAATATAAATTGATTACGTCGTTCGGTTTCAATTGTATTATTATAAAATTGTCTTTGATACAAACGATGTTTTATTGTTTATTTTGAACTTAGTTGAAAAATTCAAATTTCGCGCCTAAATTCCTTTAGTTTCGGCCATCTTGTCCAACTTCATTCTAGTCTCCATCTTGATCATCAGTTTCCAGCTTCCATGTAAGTTCTACCAGTAACATATTTAAAGGTGGATTTATGCTCGCCACTTAGCAATAACACTTAACTCTTAAGATTTAATATTTTAAAGATAAGCTTATGTCGAGGGGTGAACAACTAGTTACAAAATTGTACACTTAGTGTGAATTCCCTGGTAATTCTTCTGTGAATTCATGTGAATTCAGTGAACATTTGCATTGTGAATTCAACGTGAATTCGCAAATAAATTGAATTCATGTGAAAAAAATGTAAATTGTAAAAATGTAAAACACATTAAACGCATGCGACATTAAACGCATGCGCAATATATTTTTAGGTTATATAATTTGTTGAAATGCTGAACTTGATGAATTCACTTTGTGAATTCTTTCTAAAATATTGTGAATTCTTTCTCAAATATTGTGAATTCTTTTAAAGAATTCACATTTGTGAATCATTTGTACGCTATTTATAAGAGTTGTTTACCCCTCGGCTTATGTGTATATACGAGTGTATATATCGTTCAACCATTTATGTTGGTCACTTAAGATTTAAAGATTTTACCATGCTGTTTTTATTTAAACTTAAGTCATAAATGTCAAATGTTGAGCCTTACGGGTTAAGCGTTAAATGTTAACAGGCGAGCATAAATCGACCTTAAATTAATATTAAGCGATTAGGATCATAGTTGTAGGTGTTCATATTTTTCAAGTTTAAAATTCAAATTGAAACTTGAAATAACACTCAAAACGTTTGTCAAATGGCTTCCGAACCACTTCCACTGATAATTACATGTTTGTTATTCGTATGGGGTTACTGTACCTATGTGTACGAGTTTTGCTATTTAAATGTGCGCTCCGAATATAAACAAATAACGTATCTACTCATTTTCCACATTTTATATTTTGTCGTTCTTACGCTTTTCATTATCTGCGCCTCGGATAGATCATGGATGGTACCTGGAAAGTATAAACTCCCAGAAGATATATACGAGGCAATGCTCAAAGCTTACAAACATGAAGAAGATGCTTTAATTGCGGAATTTTGCATCGAACGCAATATAATTTTACATATGCGTACAAAGGATGGGGTTAAACGAATTTGTTATATTTGCAAACATATCAAACCCGATCGAACTTATCATTGTTCGAGGTGTGATAAATGCGTACGTCGCATGGATCATCATTGCTTCTTCGTGAACAACTGCATTGGCTTGACAAACTTTAAGTATTTCGTATTATTGGTAGTATATGCCACAATGTTAGGTTTCTTTTGTTCCGGAACTGCAGCTGATCATATTGTCCGAATTATTCTCAGCGGGCAAATAATAAATTTGCGACAAAGTTATTTAATCGTCAGCGCAATTGTTGGATTTAACATGGGACTTTCTTGTTTAATATTGACGTGTATTAATTTAAAGATATTATGCAGGAATCAATCAACGGTAGAACAAAAACACAAACCGATTTTTGTGTCTGTCATACCTATGACTTATGACAAGGGATGTTGGAAAAACTGTGAAGAAGTTTGTACGAAGTATATCTTCCTATGGTGTATACCATATAATTTTGCAAAGAATCAAGGAGATTATTACCGACCACGACGATTAGAAATAAAAGAAACGAAGAATGTGCTCCTGGTTTGAAATGCTTCAAATAATTCCCGTCATAACGATACTATTAGTTGTTGCTTGGACGTATTACGTTTATGTTTATGAACTTTGTGTACTGGTCATTGAAGAGCAATTTAAAATGATTGCGTATTTATGTGCTTATCATATTGTTTTGATCCCGTTTCTGGTGATGTACTTTGTAACGATGTGTCATAAGAATTGGTACGTGCCGGCTAATTACTATCTGCCGATGGAATTCTATGATAAAATAAATCACGCAAATTCCGATGAGTCCGAATATAGCATGTTGGTATCATTTTGTAAAGTGCGAAACATAAGAGTGTACATGCGGAATTCCAGTGGAAGCATACGCGTCTGCCATTCTTGCAGACTGTTGAAACCAGATCGGGCACATCATTGCAGTACGTGCGAAGCATGTGTTCTTAAAATGGATCATCACTGTCCCTGGGTGAATAACTGCATTGGATATACAAATTACAAATATTTCTTGATAATGATTCTATATGGCGGTATTCTTTGCACATTTTACTTCGCAACGACTTTGGAATACGTGATTCAATTCTTTATGAATTTTGCTGGTACGAAACATGAGTTGCGGCGACTTAGTATTGTTATAAGGTATCTAAACGTATTCTATTGAAATATGTACATTACAAATATTTGGTAAATTTACGTAACATTTTCAATTTCTAAGTAACTTAGCTATTTTAATACTTGGAATTGCACTTTGGTGTTTACTTGGTTACCACATAGCTTTGATATTGCGAAATGAGACTACCATCGAAGCAATGCATTCTCCAACGTTTGCCAGTGGGATAATCGTCGGCTTCGACCGAGGACATCACGACAATTTTAAGGATGTGTGCGGCATGAACTGTTGCTATTGGTTTTTGCCAGTAAAGACTCACGATGGAGATGGTTGCCAGTTTGATGTTATGCGCTATGCTTAACAGTTTAATTCTTAATTACAAATTACAACTTTGCTAGGTTTCCAGAAAAATACTAGTACGTAATATACAAAACAATCAAACTTGATAGGATAATGTTTTTCTGGAGCACCCAATTATACCTACTTAAATTCATAAATATAAAAATATAAAGTACATCAACAAATCTAATATTCGAATATTCTATAATAAAATTATCGTAATTATTTAAAATTTAAATTGGAGTTAACACACAGCCAATCAGAAAGTGCGCATTTTAAGTATCCTATTGACTAATTGAGAATAAGGCGCTGGTTACATTTGATTTGGTAAAAGTTGCGTCTGCTCATTGTTTTTCCATGCCGATTTTAAACTAATATAAATAGCAATACAGAATATTAATGTGCCGACTGCGAGTAGGCCGATGCCCGTAAATTGGCCTATTGACGGCAAGATGAGAAGAGTTTTTACATCTCCAGCTAAATCATCAGAGAGTCTTGCCGATTGATCAAACCACAAGACTGGTAACATTGTTTTTTTAATACCATTGAACATACTGAGACAAGAAATATACATTATTAGAATAAGTTTAAAAATTGAAACATTTAATTAACTTACCTTAGTCCAGGTATGGAAGACATCAAAACGTTGAGTTGCAGTCGAGCATTCACAGTTAAAGGCACACCAGTATTGGGTTCCAAAACAATTCGGAATGTATGTTTCGTGGCATTTGGTTGCAAACCGTTTACACCCTTTTGATAAATAGGATCTCCTAAGTAAAAGTGCGGATATGATAAGAAAGCCGGCGCTCCCGCTTTGCATTTGGAGAGGTCGCGCACGCCACTTGGCAATTTAACATTGCCGGAGAAACATTCCTGTTCGGGATACTTGGTTCCATTGTCGAAAAGAAAATCGGTTCCAATGAATTCTTTTCCTTCTAATCCCCTATAGTAAGGCTTTCTGTTTGAGTGAAACAACGTCAACGAGCTATAAGCATAAAATTTTGTTAATTCGTTTTATAAAATGAAAAAAATTAAATAAAAATCGTCACAAACCTGCAAATATCTGAACTAAATATTGAAACTTTGTTGTTGCGTTTCACTGGAGGCCATAATTCTCCACCAGTGCCGTTTACATATCCACAATAACCATTATAAGCAAAACTTGTTGGTCTACCATTCCATTCTTCAAAAATTCCCAGCAATTGTAAATCGGTTTTTCCAGTGTACATTGTGACCGAGCCATCATAGGTTTCCGAGTTGTTTCTTCCATAAAACCAACCAAATTTATCCATGATATTTAGCCCAGATACGTTGAGTTTTTTTGCTAACGCAAACAACTCATCTTCATAGCCATCGAATATCCATTGGGAAACATTCTTTTTTAGAATCAGAGACTTTTCTTTCTCTTTTAAAAAGAAGTTTACGGTTTGTTTGATGAGAAAGTTTCTATTTTGAACCATATTTCCAATTGTCTAATTAGAATACATTTTATTAATTAATTAGAGTCACAAATTAAGATTTACTTACAAAAGCAACGACGTTCAAAGTTGTTATTTCATCAGATAAGGATTGAGATTTCTCTGGAATAAAATGCCATACTCGTTTCGTTTGGTAGGTGATAGTATCATTTTCATTCCATATTAGATTGACTCGATAGTGTTTTTCAGAAAACACATACGGTCCACATTCCTTAACAGTCGGTTTTATCCTCCAGTCTTTAATCACTTCATTCGCGTTTGTCCAATTGTATAAATAAAATGTTAAGTACATTGGTATTGGTGTTACAATCCAATTATCAAAGCCTTGTGAACCTTTTTGAATGATAAGTTCCTGTAACAAAAATGAAATTAATAGAATTTTAATAGTTTA
>JARJEB010031296.1:0-12649 GCA_030264535.1 Liometoxenus newtonarum
ACCTATAATTGACTCGTGTTAAGCTCATAATTCGCGAGTGGTGATAATGTCTGTCATATGTGCCTGCATACACACATAGTAATCGCTGTTTTATGTGGTCGTCGCGGATAAAATCAATAATGTCTAGGGTCTAAACTAAACAATACCGATACTAGAAAAAGAAAATTATAACTAAATATGATTAAATATAATTAATTAAAGCATGGTATACAAACGTTGAAAGCATAACCAATGCATGAGATGCAAAATACAGCATTGCGTATATCTAAATAAATTGCCTCAAGCTACTGGTGGTGATATTACTGATGAAACAACAGGTCTGATTGGATAGCACAAAAACATTCACTGGATTTATTTATTGTTTGTTATTCAACCAACACAACCAAGCACTGCTATACTTTCCGTATACCAAGCTTTTGCGCCACGGGTATATTGACAGGCAGCTTATGAGAAAACGACAAAAACTTCTTCATTTGCATCAACAAACGTGTGCAGAATATTTTGCCCGTAAATTGAAAGGGGTTTAATTTTGCAATCTAAAAACTCGCAGGTGAAAGTTCTAAATATTAACTGAAGAGATATATGTGGAGATTGCCTACCTAATGGAGTAGAGCACCTACGAACATTTTGTTAAAACCTAAAAATCATGATAATAATAAAAAGCCGTTTTTGCGACTAAACTACTGCTAGGTTTCGGTTTAACCGGATTATAGATTGACGTCACCGTTGTACGGGTCGCAATAACGTATTGTTTTGTACTGTCGGAATCTGTTTGCAAAGTTTACCATATAATGTTGTTGCAAAGTTAGCCCGCGAACGGTTTAAGGTTAGGTTTATAAATACATATGTGTAAAATTACGAGTATAGTGTCGTCCCCACCACTTCTCTATTCAAACCAGGTTCAACCGTTACATCGAGAAAATCAAACCCTATTTAACCAAATTCGTCCCATACAAATTCGCACGGCACAACTTTCCGATGTCATATTTAAGACTAAACCGTTTGAAAATTCTCCAATATTTGCATTAGCAATAGTTGCAAATAATCCGAAATCGTAGCAATTTTTGTGTTTTGACGTTGCACCGGATGAAATTGTTCTTTAATGACATATGGATACAAGTGTTGCACAAACACCTTCCCCGAATCCCCAAGACCAATGTTATTGATATTATCATAATTATGTAATATTCGATTGTCGTAATATCTGCAAATCCACTGTCCCACGAACTTCTAATTCCCACTATCTATTACAAAAATAATTTGCAGATGTTTAGAGTCTTGTCGAATTCAGTATTTTTATCCTTATCTATAATTTTACTTGCATTTGCTAAAAAGATTGATAACGTTCCTAACAGCTTGAACTAAAGCATAATCGCATTGATCTTGACAATTTCTCATTATAATTACTTTCTGGCCACATGAGAAAAGTCAAAGTACAATTTTTCTCTGATTCGTGGCGATCCGTTTGCCGCAGGTTCGAATTCGACTTTTTGATCTGATCAATTTTTCGGATTCAGGGAAGCGTGATTCGTGGAGATCCATCGAAAACTCGAGTTCGATCTTGCCTGATCACCTATCTTTCCTTAATTCCTTTTACTATACCTTCGGTAAGTCGGAAAGTAAAAAAACAGGTAATATTACAAGAAAGAAATGAGAGAAACGGAAATAATACAATTTAGTTAAAAGCACAAAGAAAAGAGAAACTTTTCTCTATTTAATCTAGAATTCTACTTACACTAGGTGTAAATTAGTGAAAAGTTTCGTATTGTTGTTGATAAATTAAAAAGTTATTTGGCAGTCAGATTCAATACTTTTTATTTATGACTATTATAGGTACCTACATATTTTTTGTTTTATTTAAATTCTTGTTGAAATTTAATAAATGTTGCGTTGTCATCATAAATCCTATAGGTATCCCAATTAAATCCATTATAAGGGGGAAAAACACAAATAATAACGCAGTTTATCAAAAATTTGTCGCAAATTAAAATTAAGGGGATTGTAGGTCTATACATCAGCGTATATAACGCGACTCGCCTCAGTAATGTGCAAAGCAGACTCACGACTCAAGTTGGCTAGCCTTATGTATCAGATGGTTTGTTAGGATATAGGAAATGGTATAACGACAAGGAATGCTCTCATTGTTCGTTTTCGGCAGCAAGTAAGTTAACCACTGTCGCAGTCGACTTTTCATTTTGCTTACTTTGCTCTTTGGCAAAACCAGTAGGTTTGGAATTGATGAGAATTTACGGAAATGGAGATGTTGCAGAGTGGAGAACACTTAATTATTATTAGCCACGTCGTACTGCTGGTTCGTTAGTTCGGCCGTCATTTATGTTTAAAAAGTTCACGGATTGCAATTATGAATTTAAACGGGGGACCATGAAGGTTGCCTTATCTTTTGTAATAATAACACAGCAGCATTATGATGTTAATTAGAAGGATAGTTCATAAAGAAATCTAAATTTTCCAAAGAAGTTTGTTGGGGTATTTTCAAAGAGGCGAATGACTCTTTGAAAATAACTCAAAAATGCCACTCCTTGGAAAATTAACAGAATCCATGTCACAATTTGGCTTTCTTTATGATGTCAATGTCATTTTCGAGGAAGACAAAATGCGAGAAAATGAAGGCAAAAACTGAGTACGTAATGTTCCAATATTGTATTGTGGGTTGGTGTGAGATCAAAAATATATGAACTGAGGACAAATCAACTTTTCTGGAGGAATCCGGAATGCTCCCAACCTAAGAAATCGTGTGCACTTTAATTCTTCATTTCGTTCTTACGTATCTAATTGTTGTTTTAGAATATTAACAAAGATGCGCACTTCTTGTACTTGCAAGAATATGATAATTTCACATATCCTGAAGCCACAGCGTGAAAGTACAAAGAGCATATATCAAAATTATAAATTGTTCTGATGCTCCCCAAGGAAGCGAGTACTGTAATTAATTATTCGCACGTGTTTCCTATACTCTCCCAGCAGGTCCTTATATAAACATGTTTCTATCGGGTGCATATAAGTAGAGGGAACAGCGAATATAGCAACACTAAGGCTTGTGCAAAATTCCGTCACGACTTTCGAATTATAAGGTTATGTTTACGAATTCTGTGGTTTTGAAACTGTTAGTGTTTTGGACCGATTCAAATGGAAGAAAATATAAGGATTACAATAAAATCTCATTGTCTTCATCTATTTTACTTTTTTTACCACTTTACGTTTTATTGTGAATAAATCTGTAACGGTCGGTTGCCATTCCCGTTCCCGTTTCGCGTTTGCGTCAGTTGTGCACAAGCCTTAGCGTAATTTTAAAAAAATGTTTATAATGAAAATATCGTTTAAGTTCGAAGCATATCAATAACAATAACGATAACAATAACAATTGATGGCCTTTTCCAGTTTGTTGTTATAGTTATTTCAAACCATAACAACGAACAAGTGTTGGAAAATTGTATTAAAGTCACTTCGTGTTCGTTTTCAATTAAACCGATCATGCCCCTTTGGATTATTAGCAATAACGGCCGACCGTAATAGGCATCTATACTCCAACATCAATAAATATTTTATTCTGGGATATGCCTTTATGTCCTTTTGCATTTAGTTGCTAACCTGCACGTGAGTAAGTCGACGTTTTTCGCTTCCGTAGACTAGAATGTCAAAACAATTTTAGGTTTAATATTTTTCTAATATACATTACGCACGTGTCTATCTACTTTTATTTTATGGACATTTATATTATATAAGGTATCTCATTCCCTATGTTCCATTTTATTTGGAACAAGCAAGTACATATATGGGAATGAGATATGGAACCAAGGTAGACAACCAAGAATGCAAATATATATTTTATAATTTCGAGTAAGCTTAAACCCGATTGATACCAGAAATACATTTTAATTTTATTTTATGGAGAATACATAATTATTTTTAAATTACTGATTTACTTAAGGATGTCGAAATTATAAAATATTCAATGAAAACAATGAAATTTCATTTGACAGAATGATATTCATTTGCATTCTTGTTTGCCTACCTTGGTTGAATATATCATTTCCATATAATGTAATTGCTTGTCCCGAAAGAAATGGAACATAGGGAAATAAAGGTAGCACGATAAATCCTATGTTCCGTATCAGTTGAAACACCCTGTATATACATATAGTGTAGATAAACTAATACCTTGGGAATAGAAGGAAATTTTACTATATCCTTGTAAAATTTCCTTTACATTCCAGTCGATACACAAATTTTACAGCTGGAATAAAAACTATTAAGTTATTTAGCGATATAATTCTGAAAGAAACGACAATATACATAGAAATTCCAATTAACACGCAACAATTTCTTTTCCATAATGATATACTATTTTACTTCTCCTTTATACTATATGTACCTATCATGTATCCCAATATGGTAGGACATGGGCATGGCAGGATTTAAGCGAGCATAATAAATTAGAACTGCCGCCTTCCAACCGCAACCAATATAGAATTACAGACTCAAAAAACAAACAAGCTATGCAAGCAGCCGTTAGATGAAGGCGGCTGACTAATAAATTGACGATTTGTTGGCGACGTCAAGATTTATTGGGTGTTTTCTCCATCGGGATAATTACTTTCCCAATATCTAATGGATAAAGAGCAACAAATTGAAATACATAATTAAATTGTGATTTAAAAATGTTCGCTACTTTGTATACTTATCGTAATTTATTTCTAAAATTAAAATATCGATTAACCGTTTTGTGCTAGCGCAGTTCTCTAATGACGCTATCACAAAACTCTTATTTTTTTCTTCATTATATAACAGTGTGATATGTCCATCTCCTTCTTTCTCGTTATATGTTACATTCAATAATAGACACTTGTTGTTTGGGTTGCATACGTTTTCAGATTGTTTAATGTCCTTGTCGATGTGTAACCTCCCGTTTTGCGTTTGACTTTGTGTTCAAGCAGCATTTAAATTGTCATATTGTCTTTAAAATATGATTGCATGTGTGGCAAAAAATAGTGTTTGGGACTCTTTGTGTCGTTCATTTTATTATTCGCACTCGCTTCGCTCGTGCTCGCAAGATACTTATTCATAGGACCCTTCTTAACGTAACTTGTTGCGAAAATAACTATTTTATGTTAATTTGTAAGTATGCAATTCCCTGACTTTCGCAAACAGACACAAATCTCGGAATAATAAATTCTATCAAATTTTTCTACTGCCATAATTTAGAAACTGTTACCATATATTCGAAATATAGTACCTATGTAGCTTGTAAACTAAACTGAAACTAAGTGTAATGGAGTACCATAACTCTGCTCTTTTGCAAACAACAAGGATGATGAAAAACTTTGATGTAGATATGTTACACGATCTTGTGCCTGGGGATGAAAATAAACGTTTAAACATAAGGTTACATGTCATATGATCGCATATTCCCAGTTATAATTCACACGTAGACGTTGAGTAAAATTTACGTGTATAAAGAGACATGTACATATACAGTCCTTCTTGAGTAAACAAGAAACTTGGTGGGCATGTTCAGCGCTGACTATGTTTGTATGAGTATTTAAATAATGCTGCTTGAACGCAGAGTCAAACGTCAAACAGGAGGTTAACAAGCACATTGAACAATCTCAAAACGTATGCAACCCAAACAACAATTGTCTATTGTTGAATGTAACATAGAACGAGAAAGAAGGAGATGGGCATATCACACTGTTATATAATGAAAAAAAAAGTAAATCAGTGTTGATATAAATTATGACAGACGTCACCGATATTTCCATACGTCAAAATAACACTCTGCGATTGGATTAAACAAATTTCCCACAAAACGAATTTATAATTTAGTTCACATATTTTCCGCTCAGGTTTGCTTCGAACCTTAGAAGCGCTGTATACTCGTACATTTTCAAATTGTAAGTAAGAAGGTCGGTGAGTTGGAAACTGGAAGGATAACGGCAAACGACGTCGATGTTGGTAAAAGGATAATTGAAGTTGGCTTGTTAAATGGAAGCTGAAAGCTTGGTTACCTAACCCTCATCCATAAATGAGTGTCCCAGTCTTCGCAACCTGCAGGTTAACACGAATGTTACTTTAGTTAGGTTCGAGTATTAAATAAAGCGTTGTTTTATAACACCAAATTTCAAATTGCTACTGTTCATTAAACAAACTACCAAATTAAGGGCAATAAAATCAAAATAGGGTCCTGAATAAATCATAAAATTATCCTAATTATAATGTGTTTGTATGTATAATGCTAAAAAATGAAACATTGCTTCCTTCCTTAAATTAGTGTGGGAATGTTCCCTCGACACGTTTTCAAATCTTAATAACATTCTAGTTTGTTCTCTTTCACTTCTTGGAATGGTCTAAATGTACTTTAGGGTTTGTCGACGTTACGTTTTATTCATGCTGGCTTCCATTTGAGCGTTCATTGCAGGCACTCTATGCGCAATTCAATAAATTATGAGCCGGACATCAAATGTTACAGTTGAAAAATGTTGAGCGGACTTCTACAACAAAACCATCGACCGACCTACCAGAATGAATGAAATAGACTGTCCACACTTACATGTATACAGAGCGTTTATTTTACCATCGAACAATGTTCGCAGCTAAAAGAAACTGTCTGTTGTCAATTTATTCCTTGACATAGGGTTAGGTCTTTCAAATAACTCACACAACTCGAATGTCGATTCAACACGATTTACAATAATCATCAAAATTGCTCTCACACTAATGCACTGACACGTCATCGTGATGTGTCGGCGTCGTCCATCCCACATCCCCACTCCCTCCTCGTCCACCGGTGTGTCTTTAGCAATATAAATCCCCACTGCCATGAATTTGACTCGTTCGACGGTTAAATAAATGCACGGTATGTATAAATATGTACAAGACTATAACCCCAGGGCAGGAAAAAAAAGAGTTTTTCAAATATGAAGTACACATGGTGTTTCAAATGTTGTTCTTTATGTTTTAATTTATTTTACTTATAAAATAAATCGGTACGGACTCCCACCGCACACTTGACGACACCCTCCGATAGTGAAACACTTCGGTATATGGTCGGAAAGTAAACACCGCCAAGAGTATTCGTTGTCGGGTAAACATTTCCAGGAACATTTGAACTCTCGTAATTCAACGATTTCCACTTTTCCTTCATTCCCAAATGCTACATTAAAGTGTCACACTTCATATGCGTCGTGCAATGGTAGACAGAAACACAGCAAACCTGCCGCGCAAGTGTCAGTCTCGCGATGTCATAAATATTGCATTCGCACCATTCGTCCAAATCTACAGAACTCCATTCCCAACTGTCATCAAAGACGGAAATTTTAGTTTTGTACATTCAATCGCAATATCGCATATCCCTGATGTTGTTTCCCCGCCCAAAATTGGAATGAAATCTTTTCGTCCTTTTTGCATATTTATGTGCGAAAGTTCGAATACTTAATTTATTTAAGAATGAGTTCAAAATGGAAGATATGTCTGTTGTAAGAAGTTGAAACGGCGCATTGAAGAAGCTTTGTTGCTTATTAAAATTGTATACGATAAACTAGGAAAATTATATGTACAAGTACAATGAAACGCAAAGCAGAAGGATTTACGAATGGTCGTAAAGGGTTTGCACGAACCAACGAAGTTACATGTTAGGTATTTGTTTTCTCTTTTCAGTATGTTTATTATTCTTGGTAGGAAACAAGTAACAAGGATAACGAGGACGCGAAGGAGGAATGAACTAAAGTTAAGATTATAGAGCAAGTTAAACTAAGAAATTGCTGGAATGTACAATAAATTGTAATCATTCTATTGGAATTGTCGTTTTCTGATTATACCTATTATAACCATAACAAATTTCGGAAGGAGTCTTCCACTGAAAACGAATGTATCAATCGAATTTTTGGGGTGAATCCGATACTTTCCTATCACTACCTTTGGTAGTTTGGTAGTATCGGAAAGTAATAAAAAAAAGAATGCAAAGAAAAATCCGAATATTTAAAGGTACACTATTCGGCGACAGTACGAATGCAAGATACTAGCATAATTTAACTTGCAGCTGCCAATGAGATGAGCGAATAATGAAACATTTGCTTTCTATGCAAGTATAGTAATACAAAGTAAATGCAAAAAGGCAGCCAGAAATACCCAGCGAACGCACCGGTTAAATTTTTAAAGATAAATCAAAATAATGTTTCTACTTTATATACTTATTATACATACATTTTATTTCAATCATGAAGTTATCAACATTATCAAAGAGCCAAGACAAGGGTTCGCATAAAATTAGAATTGTAATTGCCCCTTTATATGATATTTTGCAACGAGTTGCACTAAGAAGGGTCTTTTCGGCGATTGTTTTGGGAGCACGAGCGAAACAAACACGAGTAATAAATAACAGGAGCCCATAAAAAATCCCTATAACGAAAACAATTGTGAACATTATTTTTGTACCTACACCAACATCATATTTTAAATATAATAAGCAATTTAAATCACGAAATAAATCGCGAAATCACTACTGTTGCTAGTAACAAGCTCAAAACGTATGTAACCCAAAGAACAATTGCCAATAAAAGCATAGAATATAAAACTAGAAAGAGGATATGGAGTGAAGTATTGTGTTATGAATATAAACGTTCAGTGTTATATGATTGTGCTGTTAGAGAACCCCTTAAGCAATTGCGGTAGCACAAAAAAAAAATTAATCACTTTAACAAGAAAATAAATGTGCCTGTCTACTTTTGACATTTTCCTTATTTATATTCTTTTATCCTAATTTAAATTTTATTTATTTATTACAAATGGTTTCGTTTCGTATTTTGCATGATTCGTTTAAGTTGCCAGAAGTGCACATTTACGTAGTTCGTGGATGTATAGTATAATGAACTTCAATCAACTCGCGGGGACATCCAAAACGAAATTCTGCAACTTCAAGTAGTATTATATGCCTAGGCATACCGTGCGTTTATTTTACCGCCGTACATGGCTATGTTCGCAGCCAAACTCATGACAGTGGGGATTTGTATTGTTAAAGACACACAGACGGACGGGAAGAGAACACGATGAACAAGTCAGTGCATCAATTTTGATGATTATTGTAAACAGTGTTGAATCGAGATTCGAGTTTTGTGAGTTATTTGATTGAAAGACCTAATCTTTGTTAAAGAAGTTAACGATTGATGAACAATTTCTGAACAATGAATTCAAATATGACAAGGAACAAAATTGACAACTGACAGTAATGACATGATCATAAAAATTAATTACTTTTATCGTGCATCGCCACTGCCATGAGTTTGACTCGTTTATTTTAGATACGAACATTGCGTACACTACATGCTATGTTTGATGGTAAAATAAACGCTCTGTATGTATAGGAAGCAGCCGTGCATACAAAACCGACAATTCCCTTTGGATTTCTGCGATGCTCGATTGACTAAAGCAGCGAAACAACATCATTATATGCTACCTTAACGATTTGGTACTTATTTCGAATAATCATGGAAATATACACAATTTCGATTCATACAATTGAATATACCTATACACATAATATAATTATCATATCAAATGCTGTTCAACGGAAATTCAAACTGGGATTCAAAGGTAGGTGCCATTTTGAGATTATTATTCTTGGCACCAACATCCACACAACATGGCGCTGACACGCCGAAAATCACCAAATGAAGACTGTCGAAAGACACCAAGTGAACCTTGAACCTTCTGTTAGTATATATTTTGTGACGAATCTGTAATCACGAAACTCTGTTCCCGACTAAACTTACTGTGCTTTCGTGGAATTTTTAATAGAAAAACTAACCAAAACAAATATCAATTAATTTTCCTATAAGTAATACTATTTCAGTAATAATATAGTTTCCTAGAAAACGGCCTATGTGTTCCGCATTTAACTATTTTACATCGTCCGTTAATACTTAATCGGTCTTAGCAGTGTAAATTTAGCATTCAGCTGGATAATCAATAATTAATACATAAACTAGGACAATATTGAGAAAAACCAGATATAATTAACATTTACCTTAACATCGTATTAAACGACGGTATGTGTATTTAAGTTATCCGTAGGTGTTCCTATGCATTTGTGCTTCCATCGTAGCATAGAAGCGTCGCCTTTTGCATAGATTAGCCTAGTGGAAATCGAAAATGGTAGCAATATGAATGTGGTACAAGTAGCTACAGCGCTTCTAAGGAAATATGAGCTCCAGAAAATATGTGAACTACATTAAACAATTTTGCAAATACCCCAAAAAAATCGCAGTCGCAGAGTGACACTCAGAAACAAAATCACAAGTCACGTGACTGATGTGTGTCATAATTTACTAAAAATCAGTTTAGATTAAATAAGTACATAAGTATAATATTCGAATTTATATTCTCAAACTTTTGCTGCGTGGAGTGTACTTTCACAAACGTAGGCAGCGTTGAATTCAATGCAAGTCTCTTGTTTGCTTAGAAAGACTGTATCTACTTACAAGAACAAATATTATGTTCATAGACTTGAACAATGTTTGCGAGATTTTCAATAAATTCCTAGAATATACGAATTTATGCGGCAGTAGCTATAGAGGTAAATATCTATAATGAGTAATGAAAGATTATATTACCGCTCCGTTCGCTTGTATTATTTTCACTTTAATGCATATTGTCTTTAATAATTCAACATTTACAACATTGAGAGAGCATACTTACTGGGTGGGGTGAGCAAATTGAATATTGTTCAAAGATTTTCTCATCAAAAGAAAACTGTAAATTTAATCATCGACATCAAAAGTATTATTTTAACGTGTTTATATACATGAGAACATATAAGTAAATAAGTATAAGCAAATTCGTATAAAAGAAAAGATTTATTTTTTATTTTTTGTTTTTTTTACGTTTTACGTTTGAGCTTGGGTTGGGGCATATCATGAAACTTTACAAAAGGTTCATAAACTTTTTGTATTGAACTCCAACACAAACCCACAAACCCAAAAACATTTCGAAGTTTTGTGTTCGTACAGCGGAGGGCAAACTATGAGAAATTCTGCTACATTAAACACGAATAAGTATTCATAGTCTGGAACATTAATATGGTTTTTCGAAAAGGACCAAATGTATCTTCTCTCTGCGGATTGCGTGGAATGTGAGCATTTGTATTTGCGAGAATCTTTCTCCAGTTTTTCGTTGATATAATATTTTTCAAAGTTCATACGATCATTTATTATATCTATGGATACAAATGGGTGTTTCAAAATAACGATAAATACGCACAGTATGTTCAAGCGCAAAGAAAAATCTTTAAACGAAGTTTATCTAAAATAAAAATTTGATTGATCAGGTTATTTTTGTTGATCTTATAGACATAATGAATAATTGAAAATTGTTTAAACACAAATTTATGATGGATGATCCACTATATCAGCAGAAAAAAACCCAATCCAATTTTCTACCTAAATCAACAAGCTGTTTGTGCATCAGAAAATAACAATCGCTAAAAAAACTAATTTTTAAATTCTGTTTTAATAATTTTCGATGTAGAAAATCGACTTTCATCGGGCTAGTATAGGACAGCTTGACAACCCCAAACAGACGAAAATCCTATTAACCCCCTGCTAAGTTTTAATTTCCCTTGGTAATTCAATCAGTGGCTTTAACAAAGTACGTTAAACATTCATGAATCGTTCTTTGTTCTCTCCATATTTTTAATTTGTAGCAAGTTGGATTTTTAATTTATTTATTTTGTGAACTAATTTGTCCTGGCCACAGCCTATATCCTGGATGTCATTGAATTTGGATCACTCTGCATTACTTCATTGAGTTGTTTACTACAGCTTACAAGGAAAACTGAATAAAATGTAGGTATACATATGTAAAGAACAGGCAAAAGAAATAAAGCAAACGGAAAAGTTACCGCCGACGATACTGCGAACTTAACAAAAACCAAAGAGCGACGGCATCAGTATCAGTCTGCGGTTATTCTCGCATGTTGAGAATATGTTCCCGCCGTAGTTCGTAGCACAAGTAAAAGCGTCCGAAGAAAATAGACGAATGAATACTTTACCCTCAAGTTTCACATGTCACTATACTAGACTACACACATGAATTTCCATTTTTTTATTTTTCTTTCAGTTCTGCTTTTGTTTCACAATTTTTTTAATCCGATAGAACATACACCGTAAAAAAATTATGTAAAATTACATGAAATCGTGATTGAAATTTTACATTGAGAAGTAAACTATCTGTAAGTTTACATGAAGTGAGATAGTTTACATATAAATAGAATAGTTTACATATAAACCTATAATTTACAGTTCTCTTATGTAAAATTTCGTTTAATATTTTGTTGTGTAAAAATACATTTCGAGTGTAATCTTGTTAAGAAGTACATATTTAATGTAATTTTAATGTAATTATTACGGAATTGTTTCATGTAAATTTACAGTTTTTTTAACAGTGTAATAATGTATATTTAGTATTTACATATACCGTGCGAGGTATTTCAAAGTGTTAAATGGGAATTTACATGGGAAAATTAATAATGCTGATGGTTGCTCTCCAGAAGATCGTATCACTTTGATTTTTTTTTGCATGCACAATATTTGTCAACTAATTAACCACATTCTCTGCGAAAATTGGCATCCCAAACGAA
>JARJEB010031297.1:0-28074 GCA_030264535.1 Liometoxenus newtonarum
AGAGAGAGAGAGAGAGAGAGAGAGAGAGAGAGAGAGAGAGAGAGAGAGAGAGAGAGAGAGCTTTAATAATGGAATGAATTTATTCATGATATTCGAAACGCATTGTTGTTAAATAGAAAAACCACATTGAATACCAAATGAACTTAACGTAAACTGTTTTCCATTATAAACATAAGCGATTTGCTATAACTAACGCGAGACAATGTTAAATTATGTGTTAAAAATTGTTTATGAAATATTATGGCAGCACTTCTATTGTATAAAGTAGAGAAAGATATACTGGGCCATTAATTAATTCAATATCGTCCATAGAGTTATAACATTCCTAGAGGGTACACTGATCCACCATATTGATGTGCACCATAACAAACTAAAACCCTAAAATCTATACTTAACAAACTAAAACCCTAAAATCTATACTACTCAAAGGACACGCACAGACTAGTAACGCAAGACTAGAGTCTGATTCAAATTTCGTCCCTTTTAGCTCTCTGCATCCCCCTCACATGTTCACTCTATAGACTTCTATCTCTATGGTATCATCGCCTCTTTCATATTGTAGTACATGGTGGCCTCATTGGTAGATGGCACTGCTGTAGTTAACTGGATTATTAGTAAAAATCTAAAAATTTCTTTCAATTTGACCAAATAGAATTCCAACTTAGATCTCTTTCATATTAGATCACCATGTATAAAATATACTTAGTAAAAGCATACACGTGCTATGTCGTTAATGGTGCGCGAAGAATTGGGAAACACGTTTTGAATTTCAATTGAATCGAAATTAAATACACACATAAATAACGTGCACTGGTGACAAGACAAGAATCGAATTGTGAATTTACAAATGTTTCAAAATTCAACAATAGTTTTGAATTTGTAATTGTGATTATTATTGTGTTGCTTCAATGATTTTCCGTATTTGTCTTCATACATATGGGGGATACAATCATTATCAATCATATTATCACAATTTCTAAAAACATGTTTACGATCAGGACAAACAGGAGTTCTTAATTCAATTAATGCTGTTACAAATGTTGTTCCGCTTTTAGTAAGCCAAGCCAACAATAAAATTGTTTGGTAATTGTACCCCCCTAATTCCAAGATAATCTACAAATCTTCCATCTTCCAATCATGTTTCTCTGCATACGTATACACATTTACGAGCGTAAAAGAGGAAATTAGTTCCCATCGAAGTAGTTTCTTGATTCGCTTGATTCTCTTGATTCCCATGTGATCTTTAAAGGGATATTGTTCGTTCAATTGTTTGATACTACCCTTTCCAAGCCACAAGCCACAATGCGGTTTCCAAGTGCTCGTATGGAAGTTGTTTCGATCACATGTAAATAACAAACATACGAGTATATCCGAGTTCCGGTTCCGTGACTTCCATTCTCAGTTTCGTTCCTTCATTCGCGCATTTCCCCAAAGCAACATAACCAAGTCATTCATACCATATAGTTACATACAAAGTACGTATCCTTGTAATTTGCAATGGTCCTTTGCTTTCTTGTGCTGTGTGGCGGCATAAATGCTTGTTGTGTTGTTATAATGCAGCGGTGAGTGCTCGCAGTGCTCTATTCGTATTGCTTTAAATCACCGTTACCTCACGCTTTTGTTTCCTATTAACAACAATCTCGCGCCTTCTTCATCTTCATTCTATCGTATCATGTTTGAACTGGCAATGCGTTTTGTTTTATGTCGTCCTGGTAGTGTGTTCTGTATATAGAGAAAGTTGGACGCTAATCGATATAAACGACCGGGGCGACCGCAAAAAGTCATCGTCCACACACACACACACACACACACACACACATACGCGCGCACACACACACACACACACACATACGCGCGCACACACACACACACACACATACGCGCGCACACACACACACACACACATACGCGCGCACACACACACAAACAAACACAAGAAGTTCAACGAGCAAAAGCCTCAACTGCCATTACTTCTAACAATAGAACTAAAAGATAAGCTTCCAAGTCAAGTAAACGCAAAGTGAAACAAAACATAATTCTAATATATGTAATGGCTTTCCATTCTACTATGTGGTTGCGTGACCTTTGCACGCCGTTTTTAATTTCCTTTTTCACCATTTTCATTGTTTAAAGGTTTGAACTTTTCTGTTCTGTTGGCCGGAAGGAAGTTTTCGGTGCTAAAAAAATGTTGAATGTTTGGTGGGGAAAGTTTTAAGATTTCTTTCTTTCTTTCTTATTTAGCTGCTTTGTTGGTTGGTTGTGGTATGGAAACGCAAATAGATCGAGGCGAGGTTGAGGCTTCATTTGATATGAAGGTTCGTACTGGGACTGGGCTATAGGGAAAAGGAAAAGAAGGCGTCTTTGTTGTAGATTTTCCATCCTGTCCCCCTCTCTTTAGTTTTTAAGAGGTTTTTCGGTTTTCCCCTCGACATTTTCCAACATTCGCCACGCGCGTTTAAGGAACCTCAACCAACTTATCTGTGAAACAGGCAGAGACCTATTCATGTAAGTGGCACTCTTCAAACAAGAACGGAACGAGCGATGAACGGCAAAAATGTTTGATATCGTCGGGATAAAAGCGCGACGTCGTCATTGATGATGGTGAAATAGCAAAAGGTTCTCTGTTCCGAGTCCAGAGCTTTTCCGGATCAAACATTTCCAAAGGCGATCTCATCATGATGAAGTCGTTGTAAAGGAAAAGAAGCGTTTTAATTAACACACAAAAAAAAGGTTCAGTTCCTTTCGATTCCAAAAAAGCGATAACACAAAAGAAATTTTTGATTAAAAAGTTCTTTCGTGATTAGGAATTTGTAAGCAAATTTATTTCTTTGTCATATTCGTTTAACTTTGAACAATTTCATTTTGTTCGCATGTTAATTGTACATTCAATCCGGATATAGAATAATAAAGCTAAAACACGTACTTATATTGACACCTGTGTCACTCTATACATAGTACATACTACACCGCGTGTCAAAATGCTTTTGTAAACAAAATACCCCCATTGCCGTCCCAGTTGTGTCATCACTCGTCACTTCCCTATTCCAAAAACTTGTCCCTAAAGTACTGTACTGCTCCTGCTCTGCCTGCTCTCTTCTACTTGACACTACTCCGCATTTCATTACAAACACCTGTTATGTTTTATAAATTAGAAGGTCAATCCCTAACATTCTTGCCATACACACAATACAACAAAACAAAACAAGAGTATACCCAAAGCTCCCAACTTATTTATTAAATGCGTTGCGAACTTTATTAATTTGCCCAAAAATAAATTCCGCAGCACAAAACATGCCAACATTCATCCATTCAAATACACAAAGAAATTAGTAACGAAAAGTCGAGGAAACGTACTCTTGAGGATACCTAACCGTACAAATTTTGAAATGTTTTCGGCGAGTTTGTTTTCCTGAAACACCACGAATGACAAGAACATGAACGAGCCGAAGTATTAAGTATTCCTTAGGGATGCCATTCAAAAATCTAATTATACAGATGTATTCCGATTCTTAAATTCGTATAATATATTTGTTTATGTGTTGGAATAAGAATAAAAGATTGAAGCGCACGGGGAAAAGTAAAATTAATTAAATTTAATAAATGTTCTTACTTATGTAAACATAAATTATTTTTATTCATTGCAATTGAACCAAATTGCTCTCTCATTGTTATGTATTTATTTAATGTTCGCAATTAGCCAATGAGAGCGTTGTGTTAAACAGCACAGTTTATTAAAAGTATAATTACGATGATTCCTCGTTGATATTTAAAATGTTATTAAGCGGAAACAAGGTCAACCGTCAATTCATTGTAAATTCGGTCACCGTAGATGAGATGTTGCTTCTAATAGATGATAATAATACTAATAATACCTAAGTAACTGTATACAATGAAATTTAGTACTACGTGTATATTAAATATTAATCATTATCTATTTATTCAGGCATTTTATAAATCTCAATTGAAAAATTAAAACTTCTGCCTCAATAATCATATTAAGTTGACTATTTGGTAGTTTATATTTTTTTTTATTCCGAACTATCTTTAGAATTTTCGAAAACTTTGAATAATATAATCCCATTTTAAAAAAACTTTGACCACGAAGCGGAAAATGTACTCGCCTAGCGGCGAGTTTTAGTAATCCGCGAGTGCGTAATTGCACACAAAATTTTATCGACTCAAATAAAACAAATAAGCTGAAATAATGAATTGAGGACAACCCATACATACCCTCATCTGGTTGCATGCATCCAGGCGGTTGTCTTGTCACTGTTGTCAAAATTTTGTGTGCAAGTTCAACTAGTGCGATTTACTTCTCCAGTTTCATTTCCACCAAATAAATTAATAAAGTACGCACGGTTGTTTTACGATTATTAATTACTAAGTGAGGTTAAGAAAAGTCTAAAGTTGCTAACTTCGACATGTACGATGGACTAATTTACGAGTTGAACCTACGTAATGAATGGTCGTAAAGACTCGTTTGCAGCGCCTGCTGTTTTGTATGCGTAGGCATTTGTCTATTTTCCATAGTGGACGTAAAAAAAAAAACATTCACAATTGTGATTGTTATATCGACCATCCCCCTTTTGATAACTTTAATTTGTGCATATCGGAATGAGTCATTTTGTTATTTAGATATTAAAATTATATTTAAAGTAGTTATCACTAAACACATACATTGTGCGCGAAGCGATAAACCCATTTCCTCTCTCAAGGGATTTGTAAACAAATAAACGTGATCAACGAAACTAAACGAAAATTACAAAACAAAACGGCTAGGATCGTGTATACACAACATATTGTGGAAAAACGGAAATAGTCCGTGATAATTATAATTGTCGCGTTCTTTGTGCCATGCCATTCTTATCTACTTACTAATTACTATATTTTTACTACATTTTTATAATATGCTTCAAAAATAAAATAAACAAAATTTATTTATTTATCATTTCGAATTTTTTGTTTTCGTTATATTATCGTTTTTGTTTGGTGTTTACTGTTTACATCTAAATTTTGTTTCTCCTTTCAGTTCATTGCTTTGTTTTAGTTCGAAGCATTAATTTTGGTTCAGTTTAGTTTTTATTGTGCTGTCTATATTGGTCGAGGATTGCGTCATCTCGTGAGTTTTATTTGGTCCAATTTGTTTTGCTCTTTGATAAATTTGTTGTTTGTTCCAAGCTTGGTTTTTTCGTTGTATTTTATTGTGCGAACATTGAACGTCATCACTATCAGTTTATTTATATAGTTGTCCAAATTTATAGGTATATTTTTCTTGTTTATTTACGAAAATTTAAATTAAAATTATAATTTTAATTTGCATGCTTTTTTTTTATAGTCGTTTTGTAATAGTGCTTTTTATTTAGGTATAAAAGTATTCTCTTCAGACTGAAATTGAAATGAATTATGTATTTGTTTATTTGCAAAGTCTATTATGAATTATGACATCATATTTAACATTATTTAATGAAGGAATTGTTATCTTATTCTTCTTCGACGAAAACAAAGTAATTTATACAAATGGATTTTATACATATTAGATTTAAATCATAACGTGGCAATGGAACGATGCCGTTGCCACAATGTCCTTTTGAAATTCTAATTAACTATCCCTTTGTCCCTATTACAAAGTTTCAATGTTCACAAAGTCGTCCTCCTCGTCGAATAACATTAGATACTTTGATACTTTACTCATCAACTGTCGTCACTCGTCTCATCGTGTCTGAATCTTGTATCTTGTCATTGTCGTGTTGTTTTGAATAAATAACGCCCGTGTTTATATAATAACTACATTGGGGATTAATTTTGATGTAGCAAGTCCCCGGGCATTGTTCGATCACGTCGACCCTTTTTCATGTATCTCACACACAAGAAAGACTACACTTTCTAACTTCCGTTCTCTTATGAATAAATTAATTATTTATTACAAAGTGTTGTACAACGTACTTACATTTTACATGCGCTATATAATTCTAAGTGAATATTAAATATTTTCTACTATAACTATGTGAAAGCTTGTAGATTTTATGTAAAATCAGAAAAATTTTGCATGTTTATGACTCTGATTGGTCGCTTCATTTTACGATTATGTGTTATTTCATTCTTTATTTTTATTATTTATGAATGTATGGACAGTTTCTTGATTATTTATGGGTTTATTACGCCTTTTTTTTTACTGCCCTTCGGCGTTTGCGAATCATGAGTCGTAATTATTATGACGGAATTATCGGTCTCTTCCGCACAAAACATCATTTACTTTCGCCTGAACTGAACTGAACTGAACTGAACGCACAGTTTGAAATTTGATTTTTATTCCTAAACTCGCAACACATTTGTGAAACATAAAACAGAAACGATGAGAATTAATGTTGAACCGAGTTTTTTATAAATAAATATATAGCAAAGTGATGCATGATACGCGCAACATCTGCGGCTCACAAAAAATAAATTACTGTACACACATAAACCACAAAACAAACAAACCATATTCAACAATACATAAGTGTGAACGACCTTTTAATATTCAATTTATTTTCAAATTGCGATAACGTATAATTATCGTTTGTTTACATTACGTCGTCATTTCTGTTACAGACACACACTCTCTTCGTTGACGCATTCTTGCAAAACAACCGTCTCGATCATGTGAGTCAGGTGATGGGTTATCATCCAACTTACTTGGAGAACTTTTTGAAAACTCAAAACTTCATACTTCGCGGCGATGGACCACTTCCGTATGATTATAGGCATTATATTGCAATTATGGTGAGTAAGTTTACTTTATCCTTTATCCCTTATTCCTCTACTTTGCACCCCCCCCCCCCATGTTCCGTTCTTATATCTTCATTATGGACATGGCAATGGAATATAAGCGCGCATTACTTACTTCCTTCACTACAGCAATTATTCTTTGTCACGAACTTGTTGAGTTAATCATTGTCGTTTGCAGGCTGCTGGTCGCCATCAATGCAGCTATCTTATATCCCTCCAGAAGCAGGAGTTTCTTCTCCAGGGCGGCGACTTGAAATGGTTGAACGGTTTAAACTGTATACCTCAGAAACTACGAAACTTATACGATATCAATAAGATATTAGCGCATAGACCGTGGCTTTTAAAAAAAGCTCATATTGAGGTGAGTTTTGTATTCTATTAAGTATTTATTTAAATTTAGAGCGATAAGTTTTCATGTGATTTATTTGATTTGAATAGAAATTGACGAAGGGAAAGGATAGCTGGTCATTAGCTGAAGTGGTACACGCAATCGTGATATTGACTCACTTCCACAGTCTTTGTTCATTCGTCTTTTCTTGCGGCGTGAATCAAGAACTTGATCAAGCAGGAGGCTACAAGTATCCGGAAGGCGCCGCTCTCAATACTAGCAATACAAACATTAGTAAGAAGAGTGTTCCCAAAGATATACCAATACTAAATGATATAAGACCAGGTAAATGACAATGAATAAATGAAAATCAGATCATTTAGAATTGTTATATCAAAATGATTTTTATTTATTTACTTATTTTATTTTAACATTTCTGCACATTGGCGTTTTTTCAACAAACACATCTATTATATTTTTAGATAGTAAAGTCCCTCCGAATCCTTCACCACCTTCACCGACAGAACCGGAAGTTGGTATATTAACATTGATGCAACGCATGAAAACTCTTTCGGAACAAACCCAGGAATGCACTCCGGTGGAATTGGCAAAGAGATTTGAAAACGTTGAAACACAATCGGCTGAATTAGTTGCCGTTGGTCCCGAACCGAGGGGTACTCCTGCCGATGTCGGCTTATTCGTCGATGATGCCATCTTTATTTATGAAGATTTTGCTCGTAGAGGTGAACACCAATCAATATCAACGTTCAGAGTTCAAGATTATTCATGGGATGACCATGCTTATTCGTTAGTTAATAGGTTTGCAGAATTTACCATGTAAATTAAACTTACCTAATTGAATTTGTGGATCCACGCTTGCAGATTATACAATGATGTGGGCAATTTGTTGGACGACAAGTTCAAGACTGCCTATAATCTAACCTACTATACGATGGGCGGGCGGACTGATGTTGACACGTCGCGATTCCGACGTGCCATATGGAATTACATCCAATGTCTTTTGGGCATTCGTCACGATGATTACGATTACGGTGAGATCAATCAACTGCTCGAACGATCATTGAAGACTTTCATCAAGAGTGCTTGCTGCTATCCGGAGCGTGTCACCAAAAAGGATTACGATAGAGTACTCAGGGAATTCGAACATAGTGAAAAGGTACGCTCACTACTAATCAATTATAATGATTAAGTGTTGACGACATGATTTGTTAAATTACATGATTTGTTAAGGTACATGTCAATCTGATGGTATTAGAAGCTCGTATGCAAGCTGAACTTCTCTACGCTTTGCGAACCGTCAATCGCTACATGACAAATTGAACAAGTTTGTTCTTCAACTAATTTCATCTAACCAACTGTTCACATCGTTTGCATCTAGATAAAGGCTTTTCAACGTTTCGTACTTCCGATTAATCAAACAAACATTCAACTGCATTCAACTCACTATCTACAAGTGCAACAAACAACACATTTCGCAAGCAAAGGAATGTTCGACCAACGCACGAAGATTCTATATATCATTAATCAATTTATCTTCGACAATGACAAACTGCACAAACAAACAACGCGATTACAAGGTAAATTGCGTTCTATTTATTCTGCTCGGTACAATTTAAGAAAATATTGTTTCAATAAAGGAACGCAAATCCAATAAGGAAAGTGTTGGGTGAAGTTGAAGGTAGGATGTTAGAGGTTGGTCGCTTTATTTCGCAAATTTTAAACAAATACAAAGTCAGGCACAATTTCTTTGTGATAAAATTTTAAATGTAAGTGGTCACAGTTTTCCAATCGGCAAATTTTGAAATTTTGAATCATTAAATTATCAAAAAGAAAAGTTGTTTAACAAATTTATGCTACTAGACATTAATTTCCGTAAAACAAATGTTCTGTAATTATAATAAAGTAACCATGCACTTCCATCAATCTGCAAAAAAAATCATCATCTCAATGTACAGGGTGTTTATGAGAAAAATATCTGAAAGGGCAATTCGCTTCATGGTAAAACATTCAATCGAATATTGCCGTTGACCAGTGCTTTCTAGAACACTCAGTATATGTTTATCTATCAGTAAGATTCATATATTACAAAAATAAATAATAATCACAAATTAATAAACAAGGAAATGAAACAAACAAAAATCAATGACCACTTTTTTGTATATAGTATAAATATTAATAATATTGATAAATATAATTAATAATATATTGAATAATAATTAAGAAGAATATTACGAAATCAGAAAATGATAACAAATTATTTATATGAAACGATTTTGGCCATTTTGTATTAATGACGATGGAAACTAGTGGAAGGGTGCCTTTACAAATATGATCAAAGTGCTCTCGTGATAATATCTCTCACACACATTGTAACAAACACGCGTCAAACAAACAAAAAGTCGTGCTGTGCAAATGTGACGAAAATTATTTTCTTTTCTTGCATTTTGTTTGAGATTTAGGTTTGATTTTAGTGGAGTCAACATGTGCGCATCGTAATTGGTACAAACACATGAGTGTGGTCAAAATTTTGAGCAAGATATTTAAGAGCAACGACGACAATCTCATTTATTGTTATCGTCGTCTATAGTCTTGCAATATTTGCCGAAATCGTAATCGATGAGTTGTTTTTGATGTTTTATTTAATTAAATCTTAATATATTTTATTACGAAATTAATGAAAACAATTTAGCAAAACAAACGGAACACAATGTTGAGGGAGGCTCTTTAAATATTAAATTTAACAAATTAAATTTAAAGTTATATTATGATTAATATTATTATATTCTCATCCTTTTTTTGTATAACGTATTACTTCCGACTTTTAGACTGATATATTCTGGAAGGATACATAAAAAAATCAATATATTTCGTCAATGACAAAATGATAAATGTATTCTAAACGAAAAAGAACTTAAGTTCTTATCCCAAAAGAAGATATAAACATAAATGATAGTCAACTTTTTATCATTGCGAAAATATTTTTGGTACACTGTTTTTTTTATTACTTCACTGGAAATTGTTTTTGATTGATTAATTGATGCAGGTATCATGCTGCTTATTGGAGAGAAAAAATATCGTTATAATAGGTAGTATTTGAGCAGAAATAATTTAATTTTAAAAGTCAATACAAAAAAAAATAAAGCTATGATAGTACGAAATATATCATAAAATGAAAAAAAATTTAAAAAAAAAAACAACATAATATTACTATTATAATGCGTAGATTTACTTGTGCTTTCAAATGTTTACGTTTTAATGCTTCAATGTTCAATTTACGATTTTACTTGATGTAAAACAAATAACCACAATAATTAATCACATCCTCGGTACCTCAGTAATAATCAAAAAAAAAACACTGTAATTGTAACAGTAACAAACACTAACAATTATATACTTACATTATAAACAAATCACTTTATTGTTTACTGGGGAAGAACAATTCAAATTCTTTTTTAAATCAACATAGACATTATGTAAAAATGAAAAACGAAAGAAAACTTAGCGTTACAAATTCATCAACATCATCAAATACCAGATTTTAGTTTCTGTTTACTTTTTAATTTTTGATCTCAGTATTAAGTTTATTTCTTAATTAAATTCATTATTGTTTTGCACTGCCATGTAAAAAATCGCCGAAATTACCGCATTCACTGACTAATAAAAATACGTGCGTGCTGGAATTTACGACGATGTGCTTACAAATTAGATTTTTTTTTTCATTTACAATAATTTGATGTTGACCCGACAATTTATATCAATTATCAAAAGAAGTCACTAGTGTCCGTACCAGTTTTACTGTACAAAACAAAGTAAAGAAATAAATTATCCAAATAATAAGAAAGTGAAGAATAGAATTGTAAATTGATAGATTATTAAAACTTGAAATATGATGCTGTGATGTACTTTCGATAATTTATACGTTCGTCACACATTATTGGTACACTTGAATTTAAATTGGCGTACAGTAATAATTCATTCACTTTTATCCATTTTAATTGCACTAAATGCTATAGTATCATTTGTAATTATATTTCGTTAATTTTTGTTATTTTTTCATTATTTTTAACTATATTTACAAAATTACAGATACAATAGTTCATTCAAATAAAACTTTTGTACCTGTATTTTTTAATTAAGTAATTCAAGTTTACAATTAAGTCTTATGTTTCGCTTTGTATAACGGAAATCACCTGCAAAAATTCGGTATTCCTTTGAAATTTTTCGTTAAGGATTTCATAACTTAAAATAATCATCCAACAAATAAACGAAACATCCACTTTGAACTGATAAACGATAAAAACAACTAAAATAAAAATAATAAATAAATAATATTTTTAGAGTGAATTAAAATGTAAAAATGACGATACTACTGAATCAAATTAGTATTCTATTCGTAGTTTTATAGAGACAAAGTAATACAACAATTATGTAATAACATTGTAATTAATTATATTAACAAATTGAAAATGATGAAGATTTGGGAATGAAGAACGAGCATAAGATGAAAATGAGATTTGAATCACGTTCACAAAACGAATGAATATAAAATAGTAATTACTAATTATGATGAATTAACAATTGTGAAAGTTGTGAAAACGCAAAAGAAAAAAAAGTAATGTGTAATATTGTAAACATTTAGTTATGAAATCCCTCCTCTTAATTAACAGTTGTGCGGGGTGGGTATTCTCTCCAATTTGTGATATTTATCTAAATGTGATTACAATGTAATAGATTTTAGATTGTTTCGATTTGAATACCTACGAAATAAGTTTTGTTGATGTTTAACCATAGACTTTTAGTGAGATGTTTTAATTTAATCTTTCAAATAAAATATAGTAGTTTGATGCTAATAATAATAATGTTTATTTTATTTATTCTTATTATTTTGAATCCGAAGGTCCAGAACAACTGAATATTAAAATGGGAAGTACAAAGTTAGAACAAGTACGGATTACCTGTGAGTCCATATAGAAGAATCTGGAAAAAGTGAAATGGAAATTAATAAAAGGTTAGGGAAAATACAGGGTGTATATTATGCATTGAAGAAGAAATTTATAGACAAAAAAGAAATAACAAAAGCTACCAAATTAGGCTTTCGATTTGACCCAAGCCCGAAGGAGCTGCATTGAACAGCTCCATTACAACTCCAGGACAAATCGAACAATGTTTAACTGTACTAGAGCTGTTTCCGTGTAGTTCCTTAGATCAAAATTGTTGCACGATTTAGAAAAGTCACTCTCCGGCTGGTATCGCACCAGCAACCACGGCATTCCAGACCAATGCTCTAACCAATATTTAACGTTTCCTGTGATTAAATTAATATGGTATTTCGATTTTAAACAGAGTGAAATGGTAAAATGTCGTAGTTACTTTGTACAAATTGTATGAGGGCCCAAGAACAGATTAACACGCGCATGCGCAGATTGATTCTGCCGATTTCTACTGATAAACCGCTTCAGTTGGCAACACTGGTGCTGCCTTGCATGGGCTGCGTTCGTTAGCATTAGAAGTTGCTTGGGGTGTGTTTGGTTGAGTCAACTTCGAGCGATCATTTCGAGTCTCTCAAAGTGCTCAGACCTGAGAGAACGAGCTCGTCGAGCGGATTCTATTTATTTATTTTATTTTTTATTTATTTTATTTAGATCTTACAAAAATTTATACTTTTTAATTTGAAAATAATAAGTAATAAGAGATCGAGTCGACAAGGGTTTAACCAAGGTAGTGTTTTTATCGAGGTTTTTATTTAATCCTTGCTCAATCCGCCCGCTCTATTGAGCATCAACTCGAATGCCTCCTGTCACTCTTTTTCTGAACGTAGCCCCTTAACCTGACTGATTTGACTGTACGCCAGCACAGCTGCCTCTACCTCTGGCTGAACTTGATGCACTGAACTGCTCTGTGTGCGCTGCATAATCCTCTGGCATCTAATTTGATAATTTTGTTCACTTTTCTTTCGTCTGAAACAAATTCATAAAAAACAGTTAATGTAATCATAAAACGATAAAAACTCCTTTAATTTATACAATACATCTAAAGGAACTAACTCTTTATTCGCAAATTTCAATGGGCACAAGAGAAGAATTTGTTATAAATGCCACAGATGATGAAGCTGATGATTGGGAACCACCACTAGAAGAACAAATTAGATTATACAGTATTTTGGACGACAATGGTATTCCCCCGTTGCAATTTAAATGCTCAGGTTATCGAGCCCCATCACCGGAAATCAATGATGCACTTGAATTCAAAGAGGAATTACCGTAAGTACTCAGTTGAAATTGAAATCCGTTGCATTTATGAATTTGTAATAATTAAACTGCTACTTAGTGTTGTAGACAAATCAGATTTTGATTTCATGGACGAAGTCACCTCGCCAAAGTTAAGAATTCGAAAGGATGGAGACGACGCATTAAGAGGCAGTGCAAAAAAGAAAACCACATCATTAGATGGTGTACTCAGCAATATGAGAAGACATAATTTATTACCTCCTTCAAAATCTAAAGTGTAAGAAAGAAAATTCAAATAATATTTCCAACTTTATTTAGCTTGAAATATTTATAATATTATCAAACTTCTCTAATATCAATCGAAAATTAGTTCCTTGTTGTCGAACTGTTACAAAATCTGTTTTGCAATTGGCCTTTGTATTTAGCAAGTGTTGAGATTGTTGAGAAGAATTCTCATTTTGTTGTTCTTCAGTTTGAAGGCCTTTGGAACCATAAATTAGTAATGGTAGATTGTTTCCATAATGACTAATTGCAAGTAAATTATCTTTTTGATGAAATTGAACACAATGAATTGGTATTTTAATATGATAGGGGGAAAGTACTTGTTCTACTTTTCCGCTATCAACGTTCCATATAAAAAGATCACCTGCTTCAGTTCCAGAAACTAAATAAGTGTCGCAAGGTGTTACATCACAAATGGTGCGTGTCCTGACACCAAGAAAAGAAAACAAAATAAATTATTCATAAATGAAAGTAAATACTTGACAAACACAAAATAATTACTTTTCTTTGCTCCCTTTCGTATATGTCTGCAGAACATAACTAGTTTTGATGTCAATCAGCCTTATAAAACCATCCCTAGAATTAACAATTAATCTCCTTTCTCGTTTATGTAAAAACACTTGATTTATTATAACATCTTTCAGGTCTAAAACGTTAATTTCCTGTTTAATGATCCATGCGTTTTGTTCTTTCTGCCACATTTTGATACAACCGGATGAATCAGCACTGTACATAAAATAACAATCTTTGTTGAAGCATACTGAAGTGATGTAGCCTTTATGACCAGTTAGTTCGTCCAATAAAGTATATGAAGTTAATGACCAAATGCGAATACATTTATCATAACTACCAGTGGCGATGCAATTATCATTTGTGCATGCACAACAATATACAAACGTTGGATGAGGCAGAATGTGTTCAAGTTTCTGTAACGTTATGTCCCAAATTGCAACTGTACAATCAGCGGATGCAGACATTAATTGTCTATCGTTACGAGTCCATGTTAAATCGTATATTAATCCGTGATGTGATTCAAGGCGAAAGAATTCTTCTTGATTACGAACCTATTAAATAACAAATTAAAAAATCATTTAATTTTTCCAAAGAACCAACTTTACCGAGTAAATAATAATCGAATACAAATTATCTTCGGAAATTGCTATAGCCAGATAATCACCACTCTTACTAAATTTGTGGGTGAAACATCCCTCATCACAAGCTTTAATTTCAAATAGTTTTTCCTTTGGTATCTTGCAAATATGATTTTCCAATTTTTTCAATACCGGCAATTCTTCGTTTATATTTATTTCCACACATTCCTTACTTTCCGGCATGTGGTCCATGTCATTAAGAGGTTTTGTAGTCCACATTTTTAATATTTTATTAGGTAAATTGGTTTTGTTTAGTGATACATACAAAGTTGATGGATATTTGCGCATTTTATGTTTTTTCCACCATTTATATGACCTGCACTTTGACGCATTCTTATTTTGTGGATAATAGAGTTGTAAACGAATGTTTTGATTGTAATTTTTTTGTGGTTTTAGAAATGCCCAAGCAATATAACGTGATTCTTCGTTAAGATCCATTGCGGTCGCTTGAGGAAATGAATATTCAACTATTTCGAAGAATATTATTAATCTCTCCAAGTTTGATAAATATTTGAAATCTTCATTTATAAACAGAACTTCATTCCAATTGGGAATAAGTTGTCTGAAATTTAAGCTATAAATTATTATTGTGCCCACAATTCTAATCATAGGCGTGCGCAGGAGATCTTATTAGGGTGTGCACAAACTTAAAATTAATTTTTCCCGCCTCTATTGGTGCGCCATCTACAACTTCCTAAGAGGGCAAAGTCAGCTGATTTGCCATTACGTCAAAAATAAAGAGTTGAGAGTTAAATCTTAAAATGTGTGCGCACGCCTATGATTCTAATAATATATTACCTATTTTGAATAAGATGATATGGTTTTGTCATTGTCGTAGTAATAAAATCATCATGCGGAAAATCTTCTGTTGTTAGGACTACGTTTCTTCGAGGATCAGATTTTTTAATATACTCTCCATTCTCGCTATCAACTAAATGCATCCGAACTATTGGATGTAAAACGTAAGAATGTAATAGCAAACTATCAGTTTTACTAATTTTTACTGCAAGTATTTCTTGCACATCTTCTTTATTGCTCCTCTTATGCTCCTGATTTGCCGTTTCTGCCTCATCAACATCTTTTTCATCATCACTAACATTTGAATTAATTCTTTTACTACTTTTTGTTACTTTTTTTCTTGTCTTTTCTTTATTTTGATTTCTTTTACCTTTTGTTTGTGTAAGCGTCGGAGTTAAATCTGTTTCGTCTTCAGTGCAAACAAGTTTCTTTTTAACTTCTTCGTTTTTGTCACTTTTCTTTTCACTTTCGTACTTTATGAATTCTTTCATTTCAATACTATTGCTCTTCTTCGAAGTTGAGGCGCTTTCAACTTCCTTACACTTTTTTTCTTCATTTAGAGATCGTTTCTTTGGAATTGGAATGAAAATATCATAAGTCGCATTTGATGTTTTCGAAATGTTTGATTTAATTTCATCCTCATCATCATCGAAGTGTTTAACTATCATACTATTTTCATCATGGTCTAAAGTTTTCTTATTAATTCTTCGTTTTGGAATTGGATGAGAATCTTCTGAAGAATATTTTGGTGGCTTGTTCTCAAGAAACTTTTGCATAATGTAATTTTTGTCTTCATAAGATAAATCCGTTTCATTTTCATTAGAGTGGTGAGTATAAACTTCCACTTCGGCGATTTCATCGTTAATGGTATTGTCGTAAGCATGATCGCTAATATCATTTTCGGATTCGGAAATTAAATTTTCTTTCGATTGGGTGACATTACGAATATTTACTTTCTTCATGTCTTTTAACATTTGATAGAAAGAACAAGAACCTCTACGTCAACATCAACAAACAAATATTGTTTGTATTTTAGTTGCCATGGTGCTTTTCTGCCTTCTATTGATAAATCCATAGAGATAAAAGAACATAAAGTAGATTTATGTTTGAATTATTAGTGAGGGAATGCAGCCAGAGGACGGAAGGGGATTACACCAAATCTTAGAGCATATAAATATGGAGGGAGCATTACCGGTACGGATTTAAGCCGACTGAAAGGCAAAAAATGTTGTTCTTAAGTTTTAAAATCTGATATTGCGCAAGCGCACAGGTAAACAACCTGAGAGCACACCTTTTATTCACGCTTGATTTTAAAACTTAAGAACAACATTTTTTGCCGGCTTAAAAAGCTAACATTGGTCTAAATAGGCTATGCTCTCTCCATTTTATATACTCTAAGCATCAAATCGCCTAATTTTGTTGCACGTTGCAGCTAAAAGGAACGAAATTTGAAATAGATTCCCGGTCGCGTCACCAGTAGTGTGGTGTAGTTTGGGTAGTCTAAATGTTATCTTTGTTCTGATGCAAATCAATATGTCGGACCAGTGGCAATCAGATTTGTAACTTGAATGTAGCGACAGGAAGGAAAGCATCAGCCAATCACAAAAGAGTTCCAGAACGTGATCATTAAGTTGCCTACCTATGATCCAAACCCGAATGGCGAACCGGCATTGCAATACTATGCGTAAGTGCGACGCAGTGAAACCTGTAGTGGAAAATCCAAGTGAAGAAGAGAAAAAACATAAATCTAAGCCCCTTTTCAATATTTTCTGTGTTTACTAGTGTTTACTAGCGATTAGAAAATAACCCGCAGGTGTGGAACTCAGGAAGAGTTGAATTATAAGGGTAAAAGTACGGCGGAAACAAACACTAGAAAAATTGTTACAGTTTTCTCACTGCAATGGTAGAATTTCCCAGTGTTAGTTTCCGTCGTACTTTTACCTTTATAATTCTACCCTCACAAACATAAACACTATGTAAAAAATATTGAAAAGGCGTTGCACTTACGCATAGTATTGTCATGCCGGTTCGCCATTCAGTTTTGGATCATAGGTAGGCAATTTAATTATCATGTTGTGGAACTCTTTTCTGATTGGCTAATGCTTCCTGTCGTTAGAGGAAAGTGATTTGTATCAATACCTTCCCTCTATGAATGTTACAACTCTATGGATTAATTATAAAAAGGCCTTGTTGATGTCCAAAGACTCCCATCAAAACGTAGTCGACAGAAATGCAAAGGTGAAAAGTTCATAAACTTTTGTGTTTGCTGAATAAACTTTTAAGTTTAATTTGCGCATGCGTTAGAATATGTAGGGAATTAAAGTGCCAGCTCAAAAAGCAGTTGGTATCAAGTCCAAGCTCAAGTAAAATAAATAAAGTCGATCTTCTGTCAGTGTGCGGTGGACTTTTGCTTTTGCGAAGCAAACTTGATAACATTTCCATCCTCCTAATCTGGTAGGTAGACAAACAATTAATTACACAGTCATGGGGGATGGTAACGACGATGAGAAACAGGCGCTACTCGCTGGAAATCGAAACAGTGCCGTTTACAATGAAGATTTTGAAGGTAAGCAACCAATTACCGCACAAAACATCTGATTGAAGTCTAATTAAATAAATGGGATCACTCAGCCAAATAAACAACATTTCAACTTAATGCATTCCAGCACAACACACAACGGTCTCTCCAATTGGGCCCGATGAACTTCCTCCACCTTTCTATCAGGGAACAGTGGGTGGAAATGTGCCTATGGTTACTTGTCGGGTTTGCCAAGCGATGATCGACATATCAGGGAAGAGAGATCAACATGTTGTTAAATGTGGTCAATGCAATGAGGCAACTGTAAGTGGTTTGGTTTACACTCACTTTAATACGATCACTATATTGAAGACAATTTCAGCCCATAAGAAATGCACCACCCGGAAAGAAATATGTTCGTTGTCCATGCAACTGCTTGCTTATTTGCAAGAGCTCATCACAGAGAATCGCATGTCCTAGACCAAATTGCAAGAGAATTATTAATCTGGCACCCAGTCCTGTCACACCGCCAGTTCCATCTATGCCTGGAATGTGTCGTGTTAGTTGTGGCCATTGTTTAGACACTTTTGTTGTAAGTATAACAACAACTTTTACTTTCAACCAACCGCATTGCACTGTTTCATCGTTGAATAATGATTAATGTGTTTTTTCTTTTCTTTATGTTTTTAGTTCAATATGATGAATAATGCATTGGCGCGATGTCCGCATTGTCGCAAAGTTAGTTCGGTGGGTCCGGATTACGCACGAGGACGAGGAAACATATTCTTAATATTGAGTCTGATCTTTTTGATTATTGGCATTGGCGTTACAGCCGGCACAATATCATTTGCGTATACCCATAGCGGCATTTACGTGGTGTATATAGGTTTATTTTTAATTGCCATACTACTCTTTTTGCGATGTATTTATTATTACACCATTAAAGTGAGCGCTATTAACGGACCCATGTAAACGAATGATTTTCTATATATTCAATCAGCAGAGCAAGAAGGTCTAATAAGATTTGTGGAAACAAATAAAACGTCAGGTAAAGTCAAGTCAATGGTGGAACTTTATAAAATGATGTTTTATATTCTAGATTTAAAAAAAAAGTCCGCAAGTCTTATCATTTCAAAGTGCTTCATCGTAATCAAAACGATAATTGAATATTTGTCATTAATTTAATAGACATCAGAAGCAGTCATAACTTATGATTATACAACAAAGCTTAAGATATCAAGGTTTTGTTTACCTTTACCTAATTACAAGACCTATTTAATCAGTCTTGACTCTTTTAGACCAAATTTTTGAAAGCATTTGTAAGCAAACACTTTATACAAAAGAAAACATTTCCGAAAAACATAGGACATGTAATATTTGCCATTCCTATTCGCGAATAATAATAATATATAAATAGGCATAAAACACAATGAAAATAGTGTAATTTTTTGAAAATATAAAATAGAATCGGAACAGATTTATTAATATCTAACTGATTTCGATATACCACTCTAACCGGAGTCGTACGGAACTAGCTAAAGAGTTCGGAAATATATATGTTACAGTAAAAGCCCGTACTTAGTAAATCCTAGGTCAGATTTTAACCCACACAAGCAAAAACATTATTTCTATTGAAAAAGTAGTTAATGGTGATATTAATAATTGTAAAACCTAGGATTAGTCGCTAAACTCTAGGATTTACCGAATCAGACTGGTAAAATTTAGAATGTTTACAAACATTCGGACTTTTACAGTAACATATACACTCGTGAGTTAAATTGGTATATCAAAATAAGTAATATACGATTTTTGGCCAAAATAAGATTAATTTTTATGAAATATTAAAAAGAACTAACTAACAAATGCTATATTATATATTAATTCTTTAATTGTAAGCATATTTCTAATAATCAAATAATAATCTTAGATTTAAGTAAAGTTTAAATATTTTGTGCGTATTAAGGTCACATTTTATATCTGATTATAGTTAATTCGCTTGACATATTTTTCTTAGCAGTGAGAAACCGATAGTAGTGTGTATGTCCTTTTTCAATATTATTCTATTTTTTATTGTAATTTATATTATTTTAATGTATGTGATAAACTTTTTTTTATCTTGTCGCTTGATGAAACACGTATGATTAATTCTAATATAACATTCAACATTTATTTATAGAAAATGAAATTAAAACTTTTACTACTTCTTTTCATGCCACGCCACCCATGCACATACACACATATTAATTAAAGAAAATATTATATATTTAGATACCAGATACGCATGCATATTCTAGAAATATATTAATGGACATTCCCAAATAAACAAGGAAATATTTATTGCATTTGGAGGGAATGTAAAGATTCTCAGGAATGTAAAGACAAATTTGTCGTGGTTATGGTCAGACATTTCAAAATATATGAAGAGACAACAAGAATGCGTGATACAATGAACTGCAGTGATGACAAACCGAGTTGTACCGGTGCAAATATACACGGTTTGCACCTGGTGCAATCAAACGTTTGCACCCTGAGGTTGCAATCAGATTCCGCCATAACCTTAAAATTTAAAATTATTTAGTGCATTCATCATTGCATCCGTTGCATTGCTTCCGATATGCAACTGTAAACTACTCAGAGTAGTTCCGAGCTGCTTAAAGTAGTTGCGAACTATTCAGACTGGTTAGACTGACATATCGAACGCAATTGGTGCATATGATGCATAAATATTTACACCAGGTGCAAATGCCATCACTGAATTGAACTGTAATATTTTAAAACATTGAAGTAAATGAATATGCAATAAAATATGGATTTCTATGATATTTGTTATCCTCTTATCTTGTCTATTTCACTTTTCGATCAAAAAATGTCTCGACAAATTAATTGTCTATCAAAGTCATAAATTTGAAAATTTATTTACTACATTTTTATGAACCTTCAATGAGTGCAACACTTCAAGATCAATTCGTCTTATTTTCAAAATTTGGAGACGCAAAGTCCGAGGGTAAAACAATAACATTAACGCAAAGTGATAAATGGTTCAAACAAGCGCTCATTTTGGACGGACGCAATATAACTGTCACCGACACCGGAATCGTTTTCAATTATTTTAAGTATATACCTAACGATAATTCGATAATAGATTTACAATTTTGTGTAACTTTGTCATTTTGTAGATCACGTACATTAACGTTTAACGAATTTATAAAATTCATCGATGCGTTATGCAAAGAATACAAACTTGATCGTGAAGAAATTACATCGCGTTTAGCTTCGTGTGGTCCGCCAGGCACCAATAAAATGATTGCAAAGACTGATAAATAATCCTTTCATTTCATAGAAAATATTTATTTACTGGTGGATTAATAATACATCTAAATTGCAATTGAAATGTTAAAAGCTTATACGATTAGATTTTGTAAAGCTTGCTTTTTGTTAGATAAAATGATAAATGGTGAAGAGATCTCCACAAGGACAAGTACACAAAGAAGTGTAAATGATAAATGGTGAAAAGATCTCCACAAGGACAAGTAGGTACACAAAGAAGTGTAAATAATTAAATATACACTCGTTCGTTGAGTTCTAATTTTAGCGTCAATACCAATACTTCCTAATGATATTTTCGCATGTCACACTACAGGGCCGCGAAATTCTCGACATGAACACATTTGCGCTGAGCAATAATATCAACTGGAAGAGTAATAGAACAGTGTGATTCGGGACGTCGAGACGCGCACAAAGTCCATGGAAAATCTTGTGAAATTGAAAAATATTGGCTATTAGTAGTAGTACCTTAACATTTGAAACAGAATTCTTTTGAATTTTAATCTCAGTTGATTGAATAATTAAACAAGTTCAAGTATAAAATGTAAGTATATCTTTTCATTTACTTATTTGTGGTCACATTTCATTGAGTTTTTCATGATCCTGAAGGCTTAAGCGTAATTAAATCATACCTATAATTTTGTATTTTTAAATACTGCGGTTCTAGGATGATTTCAAGTAAATAATATTAAGTGTACTTTGTGCTAAATTTGAGCACAAAAAATAGCGAATCTAAACCTAGCGTCCTAGCGCATTCCCCATAGAAACGCGGGAATATAGGATAGATGAAGCCGATCGATTTTACAAGGTGTGCGCATGCAAGAACGTTTTTCTATTGTTTCTTATAGTGCCATGCAACCCTCAACATTCCCTTGTTTGGGATATGAGTCATGCTCATGCATGATCTGTTAAGAGCTTAGAGTTTTAGCATTTAATGAAAAACTCTGAACGATGTAAAAATAAAATAAAAACTATTAACTTATTGCCAATGGAAATCTATATACCTACACATAGATTTCGCTATATAGATATAAGTAGATGACAAATATTTACGAGACTCGTTTATAATCTTTTATCATGAAATTTCATGTGAAAACAAACCAGTGACAAAAATTATTAGATGCAGTTTTTTTTTTCGTAGACAAGTAAATAAACATTATCAACCACATTTATCAACAAATAAATAGAAACTGAAAATAACTAGCATGCATTTTTCAAGTCTAAAAATAGTCATGACACTTAATACTTATTTGAATCTATTGGTGAAAACTGGTTGCTTTCCATAGATTATACTGCTGTTTGACTACCGTGCCTCCCAGCTAAACCATTAGCAGTTATATAGTTATAAGCAGAGGCGGATTTAGGCATGGTCTTTATGAGCTGCAGCCCAGGGTTCCTGAAACTCTTCACTTTTTCATTTAACTGTTCTGTGTGACTGTTCACCGTCACCGTCGGCATGTCCACACATAATTTTGACTTTGGTGTGTACGCCGAAAAGATCAAAATTGAATTTAACGCTGGTTTTCAGCTCCTACAGAGTGCGAGACACTTGATTGCCAGATTTCATCATTCAAGTATCCAGACTTTGGTTAAGTGGGTAGGCCCACAAACAGAGTTACCCCCGTGGCACTAAAGCTAGTGGTCCGCCCCTGGTTATAAGTTAAAGTTAAACAAAACATTGCGTTGAATAGTTTTTATTTATTACTATTACTTGTTAACTTGTTGCCGGGTAGCTCATTCCTTTTTTCCCTATTTCTATTCTATTCTTCTTTTTTGTTTTTTCCCAGTATTTCTTTCATTTTACAGTTTTTTTTTTGCAAATATTTTAATGTTATAAAGCACTTCTACGCTATTGTGGTAATAAGCAACAAGGTATTGATTTTTATCAGTATATAACTAACTAGTAAATTAAACAAACCGTGTGAAAAAAGGTCAAGTTATATTATGTCAAAATAATGATGTCATCCTACATTCGAAATGAACTGAAATTATTTGGTTAAATATAGTTAGTTATACAATACCTTCTAAGCTTATTAATTTATACATATAAGTAGGTAATTTATAATAGTAAGTAAAAGTACTCAAATAATTATATAATTGTCAGGATATTAAAGTAATTTTCGAATGATCGCGCGCCTTAGAACGAATACTTTTATTTTTTAAATGTTCGTACATTAAAATGTAGTCAAGCATCGTGATGAGGTCATTGCAATAAAATAATACGCATTTCGGCATTTTGTATTATTTATATGTATTAGATTTCTTGTTTCAAGTTTTTTATAACTATATACCAGTGATTCTCAACCACTAGTGCCACTGGGAATACCCTACACCCAACATAGGAGATGCCAAACAAGTAATTCAATCAGTTCTATACCGGCTAAATTGTACTTTACGCCCCCACACCAATTTTTGCAAACAATGACTTTTTCGTTTAAATATAGATAAAGTGAACCTAAAATGATAAGAAAATTAGCGCAGTCTGCAATATTACCTGAGTTATAGCTCTTCAAAGTTTGATTATTTTGTGTGTTCTTTGAGAGGCAGAGGCTAAAAGCATTTGCAATTGCTTGGCGCACCCAGTTCGGTTTGGGTGGCTTGCCAAGGGTTAGTCCTTATTGGGGTTAACAAGAGGTTGTTGTAAAAACACAAAACGTACTTGGTTTTAGCTTACTTGGTTTGGTTCGCAGCCACATTTCAGTCTGACGACTGTCAAAAGTCAAATGAAAGCCATTAACGCCACGCAATTGCAAATGCTTTTAACCTTTAACTTTGAAGAGCTATAACTCAGGTAATAAATATTGCAGGCCGTGCTAATTTTTTTTTTATCATATTAGGTTCACAAAAATTGGTGAGGGGGCGTAAAGTACATTTACTCCTCTATACCCTCCTAGCGGAGAAATTTTGAAATTATTAAAAGTGTACCGTGAGGGAAAAAAAGGTTGAGAATCACTGGTATATAACATAAAATTTCTAAACATTTTCGTTATTATTACTCGCACGAATATTCAAAATGGAAACTATATAGGCAAAGACGAACATGTAAAATTATAAGAAACAGAAATTGTACTATTTTTAGTACAGAAATATCAAAGTCAGGTTCTGGAAATAACTTCTTACTAGACTTCCCAAAACTAAACACTGCTAGACGACAATTCATAAAGTACCCTGTACTGTTACTTGAACTATTATGATCATACATTTATAGTAGATAAGATAACAAGGCGTCGAGGCATTTTTATTTTTTCACCTGATAATGAAATGACATAACTTATTTGAGATGTTTTATTTTATATAGTAAATATGTCTGAAAAAGTACAAGAAGTAGCGGAAGCAGTTGCAAACGTCAAAATCGAAAATGGTGATGCAAAAACAGAGGAACCGAAATGTGAAGGAGGGCCAACATTCAGTGAACAATTTCGAGCATTCTCCAAATTCGGAGATTCAAAATCGGATGGAAAGACGATTACACTCTCCCAAAGTGATAAATGGATGAAACAAGCCAAAGTTATTGATGGAAAAACAATCACCAGTACCGATACCGGTATTCATTTCAAAAAATTGAAATCCCTTAAAGTCTCTATCACGGATTACAATAAGTTTTTGGACGATTTGGCCAAAACCAAAAAACTTGAACTTAAAGATATAAAAAAGAAATTGACATCGTGTGGTGCTCCCGGACACAGTGGTCAATCATCTGTAAGTCCTCATATGATATTTAATAATATTAATAATACCTAATAAAATTTGTTAATTGCATTTTAGAAAAACGTTTCGAATACTGTTCAACGTCTTACCGATACTTCTAAATATACCGGTACGCACAAACAACGCTTTGATGAAACTGGTAAAGGCAAGGGAATCGCTGGGCGAAAAGAGCTTGCTGATACTTCCGGTTATGTCAGTGGATATCAAAACAAAGATTCGTTTGAAAAGAAAAACGAACCTTAAAGCCAAATTTACTACAATATACCTAATCAATATTGAAGAAATATTTTTAAACATGTTACAAACAACTTTAGAGAATCTATCTACTACTCATTATATGCTTATATCAAACATTCACAAGTACATTTGTTAGAAACGTAACTATTTCAATGTCTTCTGGGCTAGGATTTTGAAACTCCAAGCGAGAACTTTTCGCTAGCGAGAAGTGACATGGACGCATCCTTGTCTATTTCTTGCCAAATCGTAAGGAGGAAACATAACGAGCTAAACGTTGTCGCTCTGTTTATATACATATCCATGGTTACAGTTGGTTACGCAGTTATAGACAAGGATGTCACTAAATAACTTCTCACTAGCGAAAAGTTCTCACTCGGAGTTTCAAAATCCGAGCCCTGGTCTCTGATGTGATTCTGCACGTATTATCAAGAGGAAGAGAATATTATATATACTTATATTAATATACTAATATACATATTTAAATATTTTGTTAGTAGAATTTCTATGGTCAAATTTAATATGACAATTTAAATTCGGGATTTGGAGGACATTTTTTGTATGATATTTTTGCTCTTATTTTCTGTGATTTAATAGGTACACTTATGTAATTGTAAACTTTCTTAAAAATATATTCTATTTATCAAATTTAATAAGTGCGCTTTTATGTTTTGGTTTCAAAAATTTTAAATTGTTTTTGAACTTTCATTAAGTACCTACTTACAGGATTCATTGTAGTAAGAATCAAATCAACTAAATTATAAGAAAAGTTGGAGTTTTTAATGTCTGTGTCACTGTGTCCTTATGAAATCAATAATTTGGCAAAAATATCTGGGACTTACATTGATAAATGAAGAAAACATGAAAACCTCTCGGAAAACTTAAATTAGCAAATGGCTGATTTCATTTGGATTTGATTCGTGTTCACTATTCACATCATTGAAATGTATACGAACTGGAATGGACTCGCAATAGCATGACAGTGCCACAAATTCGTTTTAGGCAACCCACGTCCTGACTATTTATTCAACGTCATTGTTTAAAAATTCAAGAAGAACATGTCATTCCCGAGATCATACGTCTATTAATTAAAGCAATTTGCTTTCGTTTTCATTCGCCTTGCGAAGAGAAACGATTCTCTGAGCACTCGGTTGCCCTGGGATGTGTTCGAGGAAAGGAAGCTTTACTTTTCGAACGCTTACTTCGCGTCTTATGTTCAAATATCAGTTACTTGCCAACTGTCATAACTCATAACATAAAACTAGACTAAAGCCACTAAAAATCTAAAAACACCTAAAACCGAGAAAGTAAATGATTTAAATAGTTTTTTTCGAAGCAAGATGCAACAGATTACGGATCAAATCAACAGTCAACAACGCTTAGCATGGCATCATCTGAACAATAACGAATCAGTGCGCAGGTGCACATATGTCAAGTAATATTTACACCAGTCCGACTGCCGCGATTTTTGTTACTTTTAACGCGACCCTTAAGCTTAGTGTCCACTATAGAGTTTTTTCGGTAGAGTTAGAGAAAATTCTCGTGTAGAGACGCGTAGAGAAGTGTATACACCCTATAGAGCTCTACACGAGCGCGCTATACACTCTCTACGCGAGAGTACTCTCGCCTGAAAATCTCTAATGTGGACATACTACTTTTTGGTGCGTGGTAGAGATCTACATGTGCTCTACACTCTATTGTGTAGAGAATGCGTGCATTTACCTGCGATTTGATCCCAACCAGTCGAGCGTGAAAAACGGGTCGCGGACAGGTAGGCTCCAGGCGCTTTGTAGGCTCCAGACCCAACCCTCCTTTGTGTATGACCGTCCGATTTCTTTCAGCCTGCAGCTGTGTTGCAGCTGCTCGCTCTATCATACGACTCTACAGTCTTTACAGTCTACAGTCATACTAGTCTATAGTGTACACACCATGTAGAGCGCATGGTAGAGATCTACTCAAAATTTCCCTACTGCAGCTCTACGTAGAGCGGTAGAGTGGTAGAGACGTGCCGTAGTGGACACACTTCAGGTAGAGTCTCTACACTCTACGCTCTACAGTCTACCCAAAAAACTCTATAGTGGACACTAAGCTTTACAGAATATGACATACAACATGTGGCCTCCTCACCACATTACGCACAATCGACTGGGAGTGTGGAAAGGTGTGTGCAAACTATAAAAAGAATGATTAAAAAGTAGTTGAGGGTAAAAAAGATTTAACTTTGGCACTTATCAACTATAATAACACACCAATATGGAAGGGTTTATCACCTAACAATTTGCTTCACAACAGGAATTTTGAGATCAGACCTACCCAGAAGCAACAATATGTTAAAACCAATAAATGTAAACTTTAAACAGCATGATGAAAAGTTAGCAGAAAAAACTGTAAAACAAGAACAGTACTATAATAAAAGAGGAGTGAAAGATTTAAAAGGTCTAAAAAAACATGACATTTTATTTATACAGCTGACGCCAAAAGCATACTGGGAGAAAGGAGAAATAGTAGAACGGTTGTGAGAGAGAGAATATAGAGTAAGGTTAGAAAGAAACAACAAACAATATGTGAGAAACAGGAGATTTATAAGATATTTTATCCGCGACGACCACGTAAAACAGCGATTACTATGTGTATGTGCAGGCACATATGACAGACATTATCACCACTCACAAATAATAAGCTTGACACCAGTCAATTATAGGTCATAATACGTCT